>PVIH01003482.1:0-139768 GCA_004025045.1 Sigmodon hispidus
GTATACTGATCTTAGCAGCTTCCCCGTGCATCTCACCCCTTACTCTTCCTCCAGTGCACGTCAGACTTCAATAAAGGCAGAGTCCACTGCCATCTTCTCACTTCACTGAGCAAAGAAGCCGACCTTTTATGTCCCATGTTTTTCCGACTCTGGAGGATGGGAGCAAGCAAACATGATTTCCCAGCCAGGCAATGCTTCTGAGTCAGGGGCAATTCTCCAGTAGAGTGAAGCATTTAGGAGGATGGCTAGCTCCCAGAAACAGAAACTGGAGTGGACATTCTGCCTGGAAAATAATCTAGAAAGGTCATCAGTCATGTCTGTCTTGGGAGGAAGGGGTACAGAGTGCTGGTGGAAAGTGACATTTTGGTTAGAGTGACTAAGGAGACCTCACTGGAACCGTGGCTCTTCAAAAATCATGTACAGGAATGGAGGGGCTGCTTGAGTGACTGAGGGAAGGAGTGATATGGGGGTGGGGTGAGGAAGAGGCTGGTGTGGAATCCCAGTCATGATACAGGTCTGACATGCAGGAGAGAAGCAAGGGGTGGGGCTGGGGAGATGGCTCAGTGGTTCAGAGCCTGGTTGCTATTGCAAAGGACTGAGTTCAGTGCCCAGTACCTACATGGCCGCTCACAATTATCTGTAACTCCAGTTGTAGAGTATTCAATGCCTTCTCATAACCTCTGTGGACACCAAGTACACATACACAATGCATGAAAATACATGCAAACAAAACATACATGCATGTAAAATAAACATTTTTTTTAATCTTAGTGGGGAAAAAGTACAGAGGCTGGTGTGGGCAGGTTGTGGAGATTTGCGGGAGACAGAGGTGAGATCAGCAATGTCATGGGAGGTAATGATGTAGCTCACATAAGCACTTACAGCCAGAACTGTGAAGAAGCCTGTGGTAGCCTCTGAGCAGAGAGCTGACATAATCCCACTTGGATTTTGCATGTTTGTTTATTCTGGTTGCCATGATGTTGTAGGCCAACATGGTCTTGTAGTTGAAGAGTGGATGTGAGAGATCAGTGCCGTGACAGGAATGACCCGGATCAAGGCATGGTTAGATACTGGATATGTGGTGACAATTGAGTCCACTGGATTTCCTCAATGTCTAATATTGAATATGAAAAAAAGTCACAGATGGCTCTCCTGAAAATGAAGGGTGTTAACAAGAAAGTTAGAGGTTTGGGGTGCTTAGAAATTTCATTTGGATCTGGTAAACTCAGCACACCAATTGAGCACCCAACTGTAAGTGCCAAGGGGCATCTGAACGTCAGTGTGGGCTAAGCAGACAGGTGCCCCTCGGGAATCTGAGAGCATACAGCCAGCCAGCCGGTGGAGAGACTATAAAGAGGGGGAAATAGAGGATCCCGTGGAGCAGAGCAGGGCCTGGGCCAACCCATAGCCATGGAGTCATCTTCCTACTGGCTGTCTGGGTCCTCCTCTCCATGGGTCGTCTTCCTATTGGCTGTCTGGGTCCTCCTCTCCATGGAGTCATCTTCCTATTGGCTGTCTGGGTCCTCCTCTCCATGGGGTCGTCTTCCTATTGGCTGTCTGGGTCCTCCTCTCCATGGAGTCGTCTTCCTATTGGCTGTCTGGGTCCTCCTCTCCATGGGGTCGTCTTCCTATTGGCTGTCTGGGTCCTCCTCTCCATGGAGTTGTCTTCCTATTGGCTGTCTGGGTCCTCCTCTGTTTCCCCGGAGTCCCTGAGGACCAATGGTGTTATCACAGGTGGAAAGCAGCTCCAATCTGGGGACGTCAGGTGGTACTTCAGGGTCAAAAATACATATATATTTACATTTGAACAAGTGTTGTATAAGAACATTTGCGAGGATGAGGCAGGGATGGTGGGTTTAGAAATGAGTCTCCACAAACCTGTCATGAGCTGGGCTTTATGTGTGCTCACTCCTTGGCTTTTCTTCAGGATCCAGCCTAGAAGACTGAGGCCCAGCTCTCTATCATTGTGTCTGCTGCTTAAAATCTCATCTGTCCCCAGGTTTCATCATCTGGAAGCCCTCTACTCACATTCCCCCGGAAGTGTCTCCCTGACCTGGAAAAAGATGGGAATAGCAGGAGGGAGGGAGGGAGGGAGGGAGGGAGGGAGGGAAGCCTCCTCTGCTCCTGGAACTTCATGCCCCAACAATGTATATGACTTCAACCTGTCACTGATGCTTTTCCCTTCTGATCACTTGCAGAAGCGGGGAGACCCTCCCAGAAAGATACCAAGGACAAGGCATGTCCTTCCAAGGGATTCCATTGGATGGCCTTCTCAAGTACTTGGGCTATGACAGAAAACACAGGGTTCGAAGGGGCCTTCTACCTGAGTGCTACCAAAACCCTGCCGTGCACGTGTGCATCAGTCTCCTCATTTACAAACTAGAGATCAGAATGGCCCATGAAGGGTGCAAGTTACAGAGAAGACCCATCACAAAGGAAGTTCTGTTTGTTTGTTTGTGGTTTTTGCAGTAGGGAAACAGTGGCTCTCGCTGCTACTGTTATTGCTGCAAATTGTTGTGACAGAACTTCCTCTGTGCTGACTTCAGTCCCTCAAGAGATGGTGGTTCCCGCCCTCTGAGGTGTTCCGAGTCGCCTCGGGCAAACCACAGTGGGTGAGAGAGAGTGCCTTTTCTGCCTCTGACTCCAAGATGTGGCCCAATTCTGCAGGAGCACGTTCATTGCCATTGTCATAGCCATTGACATCAGACAGGACCACACAATGGGGGGTAGGATGGCACAGTCAGAAGTGGAATGCTGGCACTGGGAAGTGGACTTTGCTCCTCGGCTCTGTGTTCTCTCCAAGGGAGAGCTATACCATCCAGATCCTGGGAGAGCTGTACAGAGCGCTCTGAACACCCTAGGCTGCCGGCATCTGTGGGTATAATTTCAAGAAAGTCATCCCATTTCATTAACTCATTCCAGGAAGAGGCTCTCGGGGAAGCACAGAAGTGTCCGTGCACCCAGCGGGGGCTTGCTTAGCTTTGAGTTCCCTGTAGCATTCCATGTTCGGGCAGATCTGGGTACATCTTGTCAACACAGGAGGCAGGCGCTCATGAGGAGCTCTCAGGGACAGTGAGTGCCCTCCTGACTGTGCCAACCCAGGAAGAGGGAGACAGAGAAAAAGGAAGGAAACAGGAGTCCTGGGCTGAGGCCAGGAGCAGACCCCACTGTGGCATGTAGGAGCCCAGACAAGCTTCTCATTTGCCTCCTGAGTTGGGGGTTGTATTTACTTGCTAGTGTAAGGATTCTACGTGAGGTATCTTTGGTGAGAGGTCTATTCTCCCCAAACAATTTGGAGTATCTCTATACATTCACAGGGAACTAAGCTTCCTTACAGTTCTCTGATTTGCAACCTTAATTTATTTCTTTCAGTTCCCAAAGTTGCCTCATGAACTATCGGACTATCAGAAGCTCTCTCTGTCCACTACATTCACGTTCCGGGAAATACAAAAATGTGCAAAGAAAATGCAAAAGATGTTCAGGCCTTTTATTGTCTATAGAGGTTTCTAAGAATCCCATATTCTTATGACAAAGCTCCATCTGTTTATAGAGGAGGCTGGGCCAGCACAGAGGTGCTGAGAAAAGGGAGGGGACTATCAGGAGCAGCATGGTCTCCATGTTACTGTCCCAAACAAGTCTGCTCTTACCCTAAAGCTTCGTGCCCTCTAGAAAAAAAAAAGAAAAAGAAACTGCCTTGTACAGCAGTCATGCATTTATTACCTTCTGTTACTCATGTCTTCCCACAGAATATCCAAATATCTTCCCTTATTTTCTTTAACTGGAGGTTGCCTATGTTTCTCTAGATATGCCCTCTCCTGTGATCAAGCAAATAGTCCTAATTAAACTCAGCATGCCCCAAAAAGAAGAAAGGAAAAAAGACAAGAACATATGAGCAGGCTTGTGGGGAGAAGTGGGGCCTTCATCCGAAGTGAGGAGGGATAAAAGAGGGTAATGGGGCGTGAGTATGATCAAATATCCTTCACAGTGATGGACCATAGTCCCCTTAGGGGGCATTCTGGCGGAGTGCCACACTGGCACACTTCCAATCGTGTACTACCTTCACAGCAGAAACTACAGTCTCCAAGAGGCTAGGGGCCTGAGCATATCGTGTCTGAACCACTCATATTTGCCTCTGACTTGAAGATCTAGGTCTTATCCTTACAGTGACACTGTCAGATTCTTTATTCATTCAGCAAGAACTTGTCCTGCATTTGGCCGCCCAATTCATTGTTCACGCATCATCCCAAGGACCAGGCCCATCAATATCTAGTAGTGATTATAGGAATTGTATATTCATGGGAGTTGGGGAGAATGGGCCAAGCCTGAGGTTCCTCAGCAGTTCCCTGGTGACTCCCTGACCTCCAAGTTGAGGGCATCGAGTGGAAGTTACTCAGGTGTGAGCAATAAAAAAATTCAAGATCATTCTGGTTCCAGTACAGAGCATACACTGTAGATGTGTGTGTGTGTGTGGGGGGGTAATATGAAGGCAGAGAGGTCCCCAAGGAAGCTGTTGCTTCCCCAGAAGAGGAGAAGGTAGTTTTGGTCCTGGAGAAGGAAATGCAGACAGGGTTAACATAGAAATCACAAGGAGCTTGGTGACTAAGTAGCAATGGTGAAGAATCCACTATGGCTCATTTTTGGTCTCATTATTGTGTGATGAAGTATATCATGGAGAGGGATCGGGCAAGAGTATAGGCCAAAGACTTTGACACTGAGAGAGGCCAGTTAGTTCAAAGCCAAGCCCTCTCCCTGAGCCGAAAAGAGTCTGGCATAAGGTCTACACAAGGACGTCTTCCGTGTGGTAGCAGAATGGCTTTGTGGATAAATCATAGAGGTTTGGAATTCTGGGTCCTGGGACAAAAGCCTGGTCATCCAGTACATCGAGGAGCTGCTAGTATGGGGAGAGCCAGAGCTCAAAGATGAGAGTGGGAATCTCCAGTTATCCCAACTAGGACGAACCCCCAAATCTAAGAGCACTACTGTTGGACAGGACAGAATTAGGAGAGGTGCCATGCATGGTCTGAGAAGCTAGTCGGGGCTTGGAAAGCTGTGATGCAACAGTACATAGCACGGATGAGGTAGGCTGATGCTTCATGACTCAGGTCTCGGGGTCTTAGTGCTCCAGAACTCTCTGCAGCATCAATTCCTCCACTTCCTCACAGGGCCCTTGGCTGGTGCACCATGTGGCAGGGAAGCCTTTTGAAAGCTATTCCAAAGCCCAAGTTCCAAAGTCTTTAATCAGTTTAGTTAGTTACACGACAAAATCCAGATCAGAGAAAGGATTAGGATACAGGGCTTGTGAGCTGGTGCTTTGAACTTACTGTGGAAGCGCCTCCCCAAGTGAACAAAGAGCACCCGAAATATTCACCGTGACAAGAACACATCCTTACCCTGGCCTCCTTAAAGCCGGAGACTCTAAACCGGCTGGGTAATCAGTTGGCATCCCAAACTGCCTCTATGTGGCATTCCACTCAGGTCTCCCAGGGGAGAAATGGACCATGTCGCAGCCTGCTGCTCCCGGAATGGCAAGCATCCGAGAGTGGTCCCCAGGGTTCAGGAGACCACAAGGGAGGCAAAGCTCCCTCCTTGTGCTTCCTCACCGTATTAGAGAGTGGGGGTGGGGGTGACGGTGGAGTGGGAGGGGTGAGGGTGGGGAGCAGCCCCTGCCAGGCCCTGCGTGCAGCTTGGGTTATTGTTCCCAGATGGGGACTGTCAACCCCCGTCAGCTTCAGATACGCGCTGAGAGCACTACATCCGCATTCCTGGAATGTGTGGCGTCCCAGAGTTCACCTTCTGCACCCAGATTCAATAACATGTCAAATCTCTTCAGTCTCACCCGGAGCTGAAACCCTCTTGCTGCCTCTGCACACTTGCCTTGCGCCTGTCCAAATATTGAAGCTTGGCCTAGTGTAGCCATGTTCAGTCTGGGCCAACTGGACCCACCTGCCAATGCCTGCTCCACTGTGAGAGCCAAGAGCCCTTGAATGTGTGCATTGGGCCTCGGGACTTGCACAGAGTACTCTTCCAGGGTGTGGTAGGTTGGGGGGCCAGGAAAAAAAAAAACTGGGCAATTGCTCTGGCTGTCCTTAATTCTGTCTATAGATGAACTATTGCCAAAGTCAGGTTCTGCTTATAACTCCAGTGTAGAAAGGTATTAGACTACACATTGAGTTCAAGATTAGCCTGAGCTACTTATCCAAATTGTTTTCTCTTGAAGCAAAGCATGCAAAAATGTCTTTCTAGGGACTTCTCTCATACAGTCCCTCCTGGTTAGCCCCTGCCTCTCAGAGTACGATGAGTACCCTCAGCAGGACTAACCCTTCTCAGTATTTTAGAGACTAAATAGATGAGAACAGCCTTAAACCTGCAGCCTGTGATGTTTCCTGTGGGGACAGTGGAGGAGACCGGGAGCCCAGTGTTGATAAATGGGTGGTTGGAGATCACATAGCATCAATGAAATACTTGAATATATGATAGATTTTTTTCCCCATTTTTTTAAAAAAGATCTCACTGTATAGCCCTAGCCAGTCTGAAACTTTCTCTGTAGACCTGGCTGTCTTTGAACTCAGGGACTTGCCTGCTTTTGTCTCCCCAGTGCTAAGAGTAAAGATATATGCCATCATGCCTAGCCAACTAAATTTTTTTTACTAATTATTATGTTTCATTGTTTCATCCCCCAAATATAAGCAAGTCCTACCTCTAATCCTTACAAATATGATTTGTAGCTACAATTACTGTGGCTATAGTGATGTTGATGAGATCATCAGGGTGGCGCGGATCCAGTCTAGTGTCCTTATGAAAAGGAGGACAGTGTCATGAGCATGAAGGGACAGAGATCAGTCACAGCCAAGGACCACCTGGATAAAGCCACTACCCTCTGAAGGTGCTAAGAAAAGCTTCTCACCTAAAGTACTTGGAGTACTGCCAATGCCCTGACTCCACACTTCTCCGCTCAAGAACCAAGCAAGAGAAGTTTCTGTCGTTTGATTCCACCATCCTAGGAAACTCATGCCACCCAATTATGTTCCTGATAAAACAAACCCTGGATGGAAATGATATTAAAATGTTGTTTGGGCAGTGAGGAGGGGCACTCTGGGGATTCAGGGCTACGTTTCAGATCCTATTTACCTTTAAAAGAACCCAATATTCTGTATCTCCTCTTACCCTGAGAAAAACCTTCTACCAATAATATGGACTTTTTAATCAACTTTTATACTTTAATTTGTAGGCTGATAGAAAACCAGAGCATTTCTACTTTATTCTTCTTTAGGTGGTCTCTGGGCTTGCATGAAAGTGGCCTTCTCAATCAGCAAAGCTTTATGCATTGAAATTCTATTACCCTTCTGAGTGGCCTCTGAAGTTAGGAATTCCTGGTGCGAATCTGCCCTGTGACCTCACCCTGTCGTAATGACTCCATTAGACTGAGTCATTTAGTCCTGTGGACTCATACAGATGATAAGAGCTGGCATAGAAAACACCCTCTCAAGCTCTGGGCCGACTGTGGGCTGTGGGTTTGGGCAAATGGGTGCTTTGCAATTGACCTCATTGTTTATCCTGGTTCTCAAGAGATGGAGCTTGTGCGCTGGCAATTTTCTGAGAATTACATTAACCAACCCCTGAGTCTGTGGTGATGTTTCTTACAAGGTCATTAGGTGGTTTTTATATCTAGAAATGGCCGTGCTCATGCCCTAACACCCCATAAGGCCAGTCCACGAGACAAACCTCTCCACCATCACCTCTGCACATACACACACACACACACACACACACACACACACACACAAGAGCACACCTGTTGTAACGACCTCACACGTCAATGGAGGTTGGTTTCCCAAACCCCTGTCTTTACTTGCATAACTCTGAGACTAACTGTCCCCAGAGCTATGTTCCATTCTTGCTTGTCCCACAGCTCTTCACTAAGGTTCCTTGTTTACTATGAAAAAGCTAAGAGTCTAAACATGTGGAGGGACAGCTCTTCCCGACACACACACCCCTTCCCGGCATGAGCCGAACTAAATAGAACCATATCTTAGCTCTCTTTCCATGCCAACCACAGGGAACCAAGTTACAACCTTTGTGATCACACAGATATGTGTGCAGAAATTTCCCCTGCCTGTCTTCATGTTCCCATCATGAAGGATATACTGTTTTCGCCTGTGTTCTATCTTCCAGAGACAGGCAGTGCAGGCAAAGGGCAGTAGAGCTGAATAACTGGCCGCTGCTGATCCCATACAGGACAGCCACACAATGTAGCCATAGAATGTCATGTTTGAGAAGTGAATTTCACAACACAGGAAACTATTTATGGATTGGGAAAAAAAGCTGCTTGCAAAACTGAGTGTACCATATGAAAACAATTATGCAAAAAGATTATGTATATATCCATAGAAAATCTGGAAGGCTTTTCTCTGAAATATAAACACTGAGAGAACCCTCAGGGGCTTGATCATACAATGCTCAATTTGTGCACAGCACATGGGCATCCACTAGAGAGTAGTGGAGGGCATCTTGGCACAGGCTACCCTCCTGGAATGAGTCTTTTTTTTTCCGCTCTGTTTATGAAATGGTACGGTATAGGCTGGCGATAGCCTCAACAATTGTAGCTGACTTTGATTTCTATTCCATGTGCTTTCCTGCATTTTCCAAAGGGTATGGTCTATGTTTGTGTTGATATTTTAAAGGACTCATAAAACAATTTTCAAAAGATAAGTGCTAGAAAATTGGGTAGAACTGAATCTTTGATGATATTAGGGAATCAGCTTTATTTTTAAGGGTGCTAATGGTCTTGTGGTTATGTTTTAATGTCATTATCATCTAGAGATGCACACTGAAATGTGTCTGGATGAGATGGTAGAATGTCTTAAAATAATACAGGAGGTAATTAAGTGGGTAGACACATATTATAAAAATTCAAGTCCATAAGTTCATTATCATCAAAGCTAAGTGCTTGGAATGTGAGGCTTTATCTTACTTTGTATATTTCAGCATTGCTTACAAATTGCTATCTTCAAAGCCTTAAAAAATATAAAATTCATTTGTATCATTGTAATTGTCAAGATTTTCCAGAGAAACAAAAATATACATATAGCAGACTTCCTTATCCATAATTTGATTACCCTTTTCAAAGATTGAGTTACCTACAAGTCAACTGTGGGACTAAAATATTAAATGGAAAATTCTAGAAATAAATAATTTATAAGTTTAAAATTGTGCAGTGGCTGAAATTCCATGCCATTGGACTCTCTCTCTAACTCAGGAGATGAATCATCTCATGGTCCAATGTATCCACATTGTATATGCTATCTACCAGCCAGCTATCTATTATTAGCCATTTTAGTTATCAGAGCAATTGTCACAGTGCTGCAGTCAAGCAGTTCAAGAAGTTTGTATGGACTAGCTTATTGCTTCTCACAGTATCTCCATCATTCCCCTTGCTCTATCTCATAATGAGGTATTACATCATCATACCGCATCAACAAAAGGAAAAATGTGACCACACTACAGAAAGATATTTTTAGAAAAAGACCATATTCATATAACTCTTATTATGAGTTAGGGGTTAGTTATATTATGCTGTTTAATTGTTATGTTAATATTATACTGTGTCTTATATATAAACTAAACTTTATCATACACACATATAAAATCATTTGGCATTTCTTTTTCAGTTAGCCCTTTATATTAACATGTTCCATATCCATAGATTCAACCAACTAGAGATTTAAAATATTTTGGGAGAAAATTATGTCTGTACTGAACATGTGTAGATTTTTTTCTTCTTGCTATTTCCTAAATAATATAGCATAACAATGCTATGAGATTATGCTCTTGAACATTGTAAATAATTGTCCCTCCCACTGGTTTAATAAAATGCTAATTGGCCAGAAGGCAGACAGGAAATATAGGTGGGGTGACCAGACTAAGAAAACTCTGGGAAGAGGAAGAACAGAGCAGAGACACAAGCATATGCAGAGGAAAGAAGATTAGAATGCTTCTCTGAGAAAAGGTACCAAGTCACAAGGATAAACAAATTAATAGAAATGGGTTGAGTTAGGACGAGAGAGCTAGCAATATGCCTGAGCTATAGATCAAGCATCATGAAATTAATATAAGCTTCTGTGTATTTCTTTGGGACTGCTGGTCTTGACATCAGGACTTGGCAAAGCTAAGCTGCTGTGGCAGGTCCAGATCTTGGGGTTAGTCCGGGCCAGAAACACTTACTACATAACAACTATTCATGCAAGATTTACTTTGAGTATTATATGTAATTTAGAGGTAATTTAAACTACACAGGAAGAGGGGAATAGGTTGTATGTAAATGGCATCATTTTATATAAAGGGTACAGACCCTGCAGGGTTAGATGTCCATGAGGATCCTGGAAGGAATCCACCATGGATACTGAGGTAGGCATGTATACATAATGTTCAGTACTCTCCAAGGTTTTATGCCTCCAAATGGGATTTTGAGGATGCATCCTCAATGCGTAAGGGGGTGGGAGTTGTAACATATGTATGGGAGGAGAAGATTGAGAGGTGTTGAGAAATTGGCTCACACAATTGCAGGGGCTGGACATTCCCAATATACAGGATAAGCCAGCAAGCTAGATGGCCAGAAAGAAACCAAACATGTATTTCAAGATTGAAGGCTATCACATAGAGAATGTCCTATTGACAGGAACCAGTTTTTTCTTTTATACAGGCCTTCAAATGATTGGGTGAGGCCCACATCAGCAAATGCTAAGTACTTTATCAAAATCCCACTAACTAATCTCATCCCTGAACACCACACAGAAACTTCCAGAATAATATTTATTCACATTATCTAGGCACAGTTGTTGTGGCTAAGGTGACTGTGTTTCTGCCTTTGCTTCTGGAGGAATTGTGCAATGCCACAAGCTGCCTTGGTGTCCCCTGTGTGTGGTAACTGGTAGAACAGGGTTGATGTTCTTCTCAGTGAGGTAAATGGTAGCTTCAGAAGCGGGCAGATCTCTGTGAATTCCAGGCCAGTCAAGGATACAGAGAGATTCTAACGATAGATAGATAGATAGATAGATAGATAGATTAAAAATTCCAACAGCACATGCTACCTGCCCACATCCTCCAGTGATAGCTGTTAAATCTTCTTCTTGGCACCTGGAGGCCACACAAAGCCACTAGGGCTTGGTAGGGGGCAGTAACACTGCTACCATTATAGGTAAAGACAAACAAATGTGTCCCTAAGATGGAGGGTGACTAGCCAAAGTTTGACAAGAGCCACCAATCACATATCTGTAGCAAGAAGAATAGGATTTAGCTCCTGAGAAAATTCAGAATGGTGAGGGACTCAAATACAGAATGACTGTATTGCCTAGGGATACTTCAAGCTATGAGGAATTTTAAAATCTATCCTCCTCTAATTGGGTAGTGATAGCTCACACCTTTAATCCCAGCACTTGGGGGGCAGAGGCAGGCAGATCTTTGTGAGTTTGAGGCCAGCCTAGTCTATAGAGTGAATTCCAGGAGAACCAGGGGTACACAGTAAAAGCCTGTCTCAGAAAAACAAACAAAAAACTCCCCTCCTCCCCTCCTGCCTTTGATGGTTGCTGGTATGTCCATCCTGCTGTTGCTTCCACGGATGCCCTTTACCGACAACAGAATTCAGCCTGTTCAGCCTTCCAACATGAACTAAAGGCCAGAACTCCTCAGGGCTTCAGCCTCAGACTGGGACTGGCTGGGGTATCCAGCTTCATGAACAGAACAGCTTCCAGGTTCTCAGCCTCTCCAGTGTGCAGACAGCCATTGTACACTAATGCATAATGTACAAGCCAATCTAACGTGTACGTGTGTGTATATAGACAGATATGTTGGATATGTATATACACAAACGTATATACATAGATACATCATAGATACATACTAACACACAGTCTCTGAGGATGATAATGCACATCTTTAATCCTAGCACTCAGGAAGCAGAAGCAGTGGATCTCTATTGAGTCTGAGGCTTGAGGCCAGGCCTGGTGTGCATAGTGAGTTCAAGGCCAGTAATAGCAGGTATTAATTACTAGCAACGGATTATATAAAAAGATTAATATTTATTAAAGGGTTTATATGAAACATTCACTGATCCGAGAGATTGAACAGTAGGACAATTCCTGAAAAGTTAGACTGTTCCACGAGGCAGAGGTGTCTGCAGTGGCAGTGGCAGTGGGTCTGGTCCTTTCTCCATAGGAAGAAGGGACATCTGGTCTTAGATTGGCCTGGCCACACCCTGTACGTGGGTCTCAAGATCTAAAGGCCACACCTCTTGGTCAAGGTGAATAATGCCTGATTCCCACTACAGATATCTGCCTGCCTCTGCCTCCCAGGTGCTGGCTGGGATTAAAGGCATGCAACACCACTGAACGGCTCTGTTATGGTATCTCTTATCCCGCATCTTTGGGTCTCATTCAGTGACTCCTAATCTCCAAGACCTGCTCTAACCACCTGCCTGCTCCATTCATTTCCATCCCACCTCCCCAGCCTCTGGTGCCCTCTACACCCTAGGCAGATGGACTTTACAAACAAACTATGTGTGCATTAGTTAGTTGACAGTGAGGATCTTGGGTTAGTTTGATACCATTGCTGACATCCAGAAACCACCTTTGCTCTCCACTTTACTCCATATAAGGGATTCAAACCCGCTCTCACAAATCAGGGACAGGGCCATTTATGTTTGCAGTTGTAATGTTTGTGTCTATGAAGCCAGTTTTCAGGTGAGACACTCACTGAAGCTTCACAAACCTGCTCAAGCTAGAAAAAGAACAACTGAAATTCACACTCAAAATCACTTAAAAACAAGATCCAGCTCAAGGCCCAAGTTGACATTGTGCCCTATAAAATGAGGAAAATTGGATGTCTTTCCCAGGCATTATAGCAAAATAGTCAAGACGGGCAGGGAGAGGGCCTGATGCATCCTGCATTAGATGTGTAAGAGAAGCCCAATGATACTGCCCAAACTATGGGTTCTGCAGGCCCTGCTCCGCCCTGAGAGGCCCTGCACATCAGGTTACTTCCTCTCATTGTTCTTCTGCACTTCTGTGTCCCAAGCCCCTCCTGCTCCAGCCATGCTAGCCTACGTCACAGCATTCCTCCTACAGGAACTGGCAGCACGCCTTTCTCCCAAGGCGTGGCTATGTGAGGCCTGCTGCTCTGCCTCAGTTTCCCAGGGTTGCAGAGAAAACAAACAAAACCCACATCAAGCATGGGCTTTAAAATGACAGACATTTAGTCTTTAGCAGTTCAGGAAGAGAAAGCCTTAAGTCCCAGTTCCAGCTGCCCACGCAGCCTCCCCGAAGGCCCCAGGGAGTGATTCTTCCTGACATTTCTGGCTTTGGTGGCTCAGGCTCTTTTTGGCTTGAAGCTACAGGACTCCAGTTCCTGCCCATCCTTCTACCTGGATCCCTAGGTCTCAAATCTTCCTCTGGGTTTCCTCTCCGGAGGACCCTTGTCATTGGATGTAGAGACATTTGGATGACTCAGGATAATCTCATTTTCAGAACTTTGATTGCATCTACTAGGACCCTACTTCAAATAAGGTCCCCTGTATAGGTTCCAGGAGTCAAGACTGGGACATGGTTTTGTTTTTTTGGTTTTTTTTTTGGAAGAGGGAAGGAGATGGCGCACACACACACACACACACACACACACACACACACACACACACACACACCTCCAATATCCCTTATCCTGTTCCAGTCAGTTATGATTCCCTTAGCACTTGGCATTTTGCACAGACTCTAATTGGCTTCACATGAGGGTCTATTGTTATTTTTTTCCTTCCATTAGAACATCAGATTTGTTTTGTTCTCGGCCACAACACAAGAATCAGTACAACTAGAACAGTCGTAGGCGCGTAATAGATGTTCACTAAGTTCTTCCTAATAGATAAATGTCATGTGTTACAGAGGTTCAGGACCCCAAAAGACTCCTGATGTAAGACGGAAGTCAAGAATGTATGGGGATTGGAGGAGAGTAATCCCCACTGAAGATACAGTTACTCCCTCCCAGACACTCCTGGCTCTCTCTCTCTCTCTCTCTCTCTCTCTCTCTCTCTCTCTCTCTCTCTCTCTCTCCCCCTCTCTCGATCTCTCTCTCCCCCTTCTCTTCCTCCTCCTTCTCTTCCTCCTCCTTCTCTCTTCTCCTCTCCTCTTCTCTCTCTCTCTCTTTCCTCTCTTTCTTCCTCATCAGATTCCAAATTCTGAGCTGCCCATATCCTGAGCATCCTGCTGGTTGATTTAGTGTTAAACTGTTCCTAAGCTAGCAAGAATAAAAATTTCTTCCTCCAGATTAAAAATGCATACTCTCCCACAGAATTCATATAGGCCCCTTAATAAGGTCTAATTAATGTCAGCAAGGGTGACTCAAAACCACCTCCAAAGAGCAGCTTAAATGCTGACAGGTATCCACCAGAATGCATTAAGTCCACACTCTGCAGGTGCTGACCCTCATGGCCCAAGCTGAATAAGCAAGTGTTCACACATCAGCAAAGTCGAGAGGGAGCCCTGGCTGTCAGGCAGCTGCCAACACCTGCCAAAGCCCCTGTGATGCTTCTGCCCTGGCTTGGGGTACAGGGATTCTTTCCTCTCCTCTCCTTCCACCCCCCCCTAAAATGTTAGCCCTCAGGATTAGAAAGAAAATGCCCAACTGGGGTGGCTTAAACCTGTAATGTCTTCAGCCTAAGTGTCTAGCAAACACTCGGGGAGTAGAAGCCGGCGAACACTATGAGCAGGAGGACAGTTGGACCGACGAGCAAGCTCAAAGAAAAACACAACTGGAAAAAAAGGAGTTGGGGAGGGACATCTTCCAGGGCTCCCCCTGGTTTGATTTCACAGCATGGACTTCAGAGTGAGACCCTGTGCCTTCCCTTCCCAGATAAAAAGCTGGAGAGCTAGTGAAAGTATTTTTTAATTATATTGTTTTATTTTAATTGGAAGACAGTTTTCTGTATGGATTGGATATACTGCCACGCCATATGGACACACGGTGGAATGGTCAACATGATTCTCTGCGTCTCACTTTCCATACCTAATGTTTCTTTGTAACTGTGTCTGGCCGTTTTAGAATGTGCAGTGAGATATAGTTACTCACTGTCTCTGTGCTGAGAGTTCTCTCTAAAACTCGCTCCTTTTCATTCAGACGAATCATTTGCTCTCTCTTTACCAATGACCATCCCAGCCCCCAAGACCTGACAAATCCTCTCTGCTGCTAAGAATTTGGTTCTTTCTGATTCCACATGTGAGTGTCTCTTTTCCTGGGCCTGGCTGATTTTGCTAAGCACAATGTCCTCTAGGCTCGTCCATGATGTTCAAAGTCACAGAGACCCCTTCCCCTGGAGGGCAGTCCAGTACTCAGCATGGATCTACACCACATTTTCTTTGCCCTTCCCATCAATGCACACAAGTTACAGTGTTTCCACATCTGGCTCCCTGTGTATTCTTTCACAATGGACAGCAGAGGCAGATATCTAGGACATGTTAAATAGAACATTGATTTCATCATCAAAGGTCTCAAGCCGCACAGTGAGCTGCACATACAGTACTCTCTCTGGGCACTTGTGTTGATTCATGGAATTCCTCTGGGGTCCAGATCTTGTCCAGAGGAAGACATCATTTATCTCATCAGCAGGCTCTGAAACAATAAAGGAAGATGATAGGGGTCATTAGCATGGGAAGGGGTGAGCCATTCTCTTTAGTAAAATGGCTCATCTTGAGAGCAATTTCAAAGATCTGGAAGTACCAAGAAACATCACACTATCTTCTCATGTTCCCCCTGTAACACAGCAAGCAGTCTCAGGTGAATATCCTGATATTTCCTGATTATCAGTGGACAGATAGGATTGGTGTTATCACAATTATTGGGGTTGCCAAGATTATACTGTGTCCGTCAGCAGTCCAGTCCACAGGCCCCAGCACCAACCGGCTCTTGTGTGTGGATGCTCTCCTAAGTGACATAGGAGGCGCTAACTCTTCAGTTGTCCGATTCAATGCTCCAGAGCCTAAACTAGTGGGTGTAACCATGCTTTCATGGAACATGAGGTCCTAGAGCCCACAGTTACTCCAGGCTGAAGGCAGGACTCAACCCCAGGAAGTGTGGCTCCCCTTCCCTTGAACAAGACTCAATCATACTCTGCCTCTACTTGTCCAAAGCCTTTGATGCCTCACTTCCAGAACAGGCCACTGCTCTTAAGTGATTGCCACACCCCAGGCTGTAGGATGAATGTTGGTATTATAGAGAGAGGAACCCAAAGCCCTGGAAAGATGGGGAAATAATGTGAGCAGGCCATGTGAATACATGTGTGGCCCGGTAGGCTGAACCATCCTCCCAGCGATGGTCCAAGAAGCTATCAGAGAAGGCTTCTTAGATGAGGTACTGCTGAGTAGAAGCTGATGGCCCTGGCTCATGGTCAGGGGAAGTGACCATGAATAGCAAACATGCTTTACACACACATACATGTGGTTTTTAGCCCATCTGTAGAATCCCCCGGTTACAGCTTCAGTTACCATTCCAGCAGTGGCTGGGTGGCCCTTCCAGAACTTCAGTCCATCTGTTTGATGGTTGAGGTCACGGTGCCTGGAATCTTGTGCAAGCATGAGGGAGACCAGTGGCAATGCTACTTAAATCCCCTGGTGGAACCTGTTAGCATTCAGACCCACTTCCTGGAATCCTGGCCAATAAAGAAGCAATGCCCTGGCCTGCCCAGCATCCGACATCATCCTATGTGAAGCTCACTTTAAGAGGAAAAAGCCCCTCTCTACTACCCCTCTCTTGCCAGAGGTCATGCATGCACCTCCCACTCCTCACTCTCTTCCTTTCTTCCTCTCTCTCTCCTTCTCTTCCCCCTTTGCCCCTTCTTTCTCTCCTTCCTTTAATAAAGCCTTCATGTGAGCACTGCCTGCAAGCGAGTCTTTCCCGTGGCGCCCATCACACTGACCGCCGCCCACTGCTTGCTTCCACCCACCAAAGTCTCTCGTTTTGTTACAACAGAACCAAGTCAGTTCTGCCTCCCCGCAAGCCTGCGATGACCTTCATTCTTTCCTTGTTGCTATGCTCACACTTGTCATTTCTGCAAAAGAGCCCCAGGTTGCATTTGTATTCTCTTGGAAAACTCAAGGCTCGACACTGCAAACGATC
This sequence comes from Sigmodon hispidus, assembly GCA_004025045.1. Lineage (NCBI taxonomy): Eukaryota > Metazoa > Chordata > Mammalia > Rodentia > Cricetidae > Sigmodon > Sigmodon hispidus. The sequence continues at coordinate 17,152 of PVIH01003482.1, forward strand.
AAAGCAGGTGTTTCATTTCTGGTCCCTCTCCACAGTCCTCAGGTGGAGGGGTGCACACCCCACATTCATCCAGACCTTCTTACTCATTCTCTTTGTGAAGGGTAAGAAGAATAAGGAGCCAGGACTGTTCCCCAAACTTGGCAAAGATGACGGAAGCACAGGAGGTGGGGAACAGCTGCTGGGATTGCTGTCTTCAGTGTTCAGTGGCCAGGCACATCAGATATTTAGATAGTCCTTGGTGTATTACATAAATCTCCTCCATCTAGGCAAAGAACTTCCCCTAGCATGTTGCCGCCCCCACGCTAATCAAGGAATAAAGGGGAGAGGAGAGCTCAGGAAACCTGTGTGAGGCCTTGTGTTGATAAGACAGATAAAAATTCCATTGTGTATATCAAAGATTTAGCAGGGTGAATAGCAAAGGGAGGAGCCAGGAAAGAAAAGATAAAGATAGGATCAGAGAAGAATAGAGGGTGGGGAAGAAGAAGAAAGACGGATTGCACGGAAAGAGGAAACCTGAGAACCAGGGTTCCTAACGGCAACATCTGTCACACGTTCTTGCCACCATTTTAAAGGCCTGAAGTAAACCCACAGTTGGTGAGAATGTACAAGCACTGAGCCTGCGCCTTTCCTGTTGAATTATGATACAGTTCAAATAATCTGAGCTTTGGGGGAAATCAGAGCGATTTTAGATTGTGTTGTTGTTGAGTCTTAGTCAAATGCGGAAGACAAGTCTCTGACCACTCACATGTAGAAATGGGTATGAGGTTGGGTGGGCCCAGTGGTTAAAAGCACTAGCTGTTCTTCCAGAGGATCTGGGTTCAATTCCCAGCATCCACATGGTGGCTCACGACTGTCTGTAATTCAGCTCCCAGTGATTTGACAGTGTCACACAAACACATGCAGGCAAGTCACCAATGCACATGAAATAGGAAAGAAGGAAAAAAGAAATGAATCTGAGACAAAAGTGCCTCTCATTCAAAGTAGGTTCCAACTAGGGGCTGCACAGGACACTGGAGGGCCTTCTGCCCACTGTGATTTGGAAAATGATGGACTGTGTCAGCTGCTTCCTCCAGGTCAGGCGTCAATGACAGAAGGACATTTCTACTGCAGGTGAAGGGCTAGAGGAGAGACTGGCCCGGGTCCTAGGGATCTCAGAATGGTAAGAGTAGCCATGGAAACAGCTTTGGAGGGAGGCTATCAGTTGTTCATGAGCAGTTTGCTGATAATGGGCGGCCCCTGTATCCTGCTCCTGTCCCCGTATACTTTAGCTAGTCTTTCTGGCTGCTGTGACAAAGTACTGAGCAAGAGCAACCTGAGGAAGGAGGGTTTACTTTGGGGAAAGTATGATGACACAAGCAAGAGGCTGGTCACATGACACCTGTAAGCAGAAACAGCTAGGAATGCTGGAGCTCAGCTCTCCTCTCCTGTTACTTCATCCGGGACCCAATGGATGACCACCCACATCCAAGGTGAGTTTCCCGTTCTCGGTTATACCTCTCTAGAAACACCCAAAGATGTGTCTGCTGGGCGACTCTAAACCCTGCCCAGGTGACCATAAAGACTAATGTATTGTGTTCCAGTCCTGTGATGCCCTGGAAGGCAATACACTTCTCCATTGTTTATATCTTAATGGCAGACATAAAATCCAGGTCTACACCATCTGAGTGGAAGGTTCATCAGCATCTCTGTGCTGAGCTCACTTCCACGAGCAAAGAGATTCCTTATAGTCTGACTGGGACCCAGGCTGCTGTAGGCCTGTGAGAACAGCTGTGTGAGTGTGCAGAACTCAATCACCTCTACACGTGAGTGTGCTTTTGTGGGTATGCAGGTACATCCCTCACACACATACATCATCTCCTTGTAGCCTTTCTGTGAAAAAAAAAAAAATGTATTCCCAGTCTTTGGAAACACTTCTCCTTTTTAAAAACTCTGTTTGTGTTTTCAAATGTGTGTGCACATGTGCACGTAAGTGCAGGTGTCTGAGGAGGCCAGAAGAGCGCATCGGACCCCCAGAGCTGGAGTTACAGTTGGTTGTGGGCGACCCCACATGGGTCTCCTACAGGAGCAGTGTATACCCTTCACTGCTCAGCCATTTCTCCAGCCTAGAGGCCTTTCTCCTTTAAACCCACAGGAATGTCTTATAAGACTCTATCTGGACTTGAGGAATTAGACACTTTAAAAGTCACTTTAAGACCGTTAATCTAGGAACGCTAACCTTTTAGAATCTGTCAAGTTGTTCCACAAGCGAAGTTAAATGTGTCCCCTTCTTTCTTTGTTTAGTAAGTTAACTAATCTTTTTGGCACTGGCCTTATTTTGGATATGAAGAGAAACCCCCACAGTATTTATTTGTGCTATGTGGGTTTCTGACAGTTCTCAGAAACGCTTATAATCAGGGCTTAAAAAAAAAAAAAGTCATGTATTTCAAGTCAAGAAAATAAGTGTTTAGAAATAGAGTTAAAAGAGAAACTGAATGTAAGTAATGGCTTAGGAATGTGCCACTTAACAGAGAAGTTCTCGATGTGATAACACAATGTAATGTATCATATTTACAGTGTTCTTCAAACAACTTCTGGAGTACTCTGTGCTATGGAATGAGATACTTGCTCCCTCATCAAGAGAAGCAAACATAAGTGCTCCTCCTGGAAGCAGACTTTAACTACTTTGGGCATGCCAGGGACCTCAGTCTACTGAATGTGCCACCCACGCTCAGAGCAGGCCTGCCCCCTCAGTTGTGGCTTATTTGTCAGTCATCTCTGGAAACCCCTGCACAGACACACTCGGAATTGTACTTGCTGAATCTCCCAGACATAATTCAACCTGACGATGAAGACTATGCCCACAGCCAGGCATAGTGGCACACACGCGTGACCCTACTTACTGGAGGGACAACCTGAGGTGTTCTTGGATAACTAAGGGAGACCATTTGAATTACAATTAAATTTCAAAGAGGCTGAGCGTGGTTCTTAGTAATGCAGAATTTGTTTGAAAGAATGTAAGACGATAGGCTCCCCCTATATCCACCACAACCAAAAGAGTAAACAGCAATGATTGTCTTGACAGATCAGTATGTATATCCATATTACTTTCTCCAGAATAAAAGAGCACGACCATATCCATCTACTAAACTACTCTTACAGTAACCAATTATTCTTCCAGAACAGGTGAATTCATTGATCCTAACTCAGAAATGAGCGGGAATGACTGGGAATCTGGGACATTGACTATACAGCTTAGGTTCAAATCTTGGCTTTGCCAACTTCCAATGATGTGACCTGGGAAAATTACAGAAACTTCCCGTGTCTCATACTTCCCACCCGAAAGATAGGGAAGTATGTGTACTTTTGCTATTTGTCTGTTTTCAAGAGTCAATGAGATAAGTAAAGATACAAGAATGCCTATGCCTGGTATTCTTGTAGGCAACAAGTGAATATTAGCTGCCATCATCGCCTAAGAATTAGAACTAGGTTGTTCTGCCAATGCATTGACTTGATTCATTCTAAATATATTAACTGTGTGTCCCGTGATGTGCCGGAGTCTGGACTCAGCATTGAAGTAGGGGACATTGGTGAATATATATGAAAATCCTGGTCTTCCTGGAGCTCCTGGGGTGAGACAGACATGTGATAATTGATGCTAAAAGCAGAAGCAACATGCAGATTGGGAAGAGAAGCAATGAAGCAGAGGATCCCCAAGAACTTAGGGGGCATGGGTGGACTTTAAGAAGGGGAATCAGAAGAGGTGCTGGGATGAAATGACAAGAGAGTGGGGTACTAGGCAGTCAGGGCAGTGGGGCGGGGGCAGTGGGGCAGGGGCAGTGGGGCTGGGGCAAACCTCTGGGGCTCACAGGGCTTTGCAGGCCGGGGGGAGGACAATACTTGGAGGAACAGAACAGCAGGCTCCACTCTGTGGTGTGGAGTGCTCCCGTGGGAGTCAGAGCAGGCAAGTAGCATGACCTGGCGGGTTCTGAGAGTCCCTCTGGCCTATGTGCTAGGGTAGACTTCAGGAAGCAGGGGTAGAAACTGAGCCTGGCCAGGGACCTTGGCAGGGGATGGTGTTGGTGACACAACCAGGGTGGAACCATGTGGATGGCAAAAGTGGTCTCATCCAGATGTGTTCTGGAGTAGCTTCACTAGGATTTCTGTGGATGTGAAGCAGATGTGTGTGTGAGAGGATCAGGGGTCCAAGAGTTGCCCTCTTCTCCCAAGGCAGGATCTTGTGATATAGTCCTGATTGACCTCAAAACCAGAGACATGCCAGCCTCTGCCTCCCTGGTGCTGGGACTAACGTCGTTCACCACCATGCTCGACCCACCTCAGACAGAGTTGACTTTGACTATAAGATGAGAGGCTGTGGTTTGGTTGTGAAATGCTTTCCACCAGCTCAAGTGTTTAAACTTCTGATCCCCAGATTGTTAGCACCATTTTGAGAAGTGATGGAATCTTCTGGAGGTGAGTGCCAGCTGGAGAAAATGGGAAGTAGGTCACTCGAGAAGGGAGGCATCATTCCAGTCTCTAATACCGACTTCTGTCTGTATGCATCCAGCCATCCCGGGTCCTCCTCACACAGCCTCCATGCCTTCCTCACTGGGGTGTACTGTCTCCCCTGCACCAAAGGCCACAACCAATCATTTGTCACATTGTTTCTGCCAGGTATTCTGTCACAGCATGAGAAAAGTAACCAACAGAAGGACCATGAGGAAGTAAGTGTGCCTACCAGACACATGGACACAGCAGAGGCAATCATTGGGTAGATGACAGATCTCCCAGAGTCTGAGAGAGGGCTCGAATGAAGTCCTGCCCTGTGTCATCAGTCCCTGACATAGGCTGTTTTAAATTTCAAGGCTCAGTCTCATCAGGTTGCTATGGGAAACTGCCTCACCATGGGTAGATCATAAAATACATGATGCTGTTTTCCATGTTGCCGCCAATGGAGATTAAGGTCTCGGCAGATTCGATGTTTGCTATCTTCACACACATTTTACTTACTATGTCTCATATAGCAGAAAGGAGCTGGAGAGCTGTGGGATAGTTTTGATTGGATCCCTCAGAGGAATGTGGGTTGGAACTTTTGTTCCCAGTATGATGATGATGGAGCTTCCAGGAGGCAGGGCCCAGAGTAAGGTGATTAGGTCATGCTGACCCCATACCAGGAAGGGATTAACGTATCCCTGCAAAGTTAAAGGAGTGAGTAGTTGCTCTAGGGCAGTCTCGGGAGGTCACCCCTTTGGCTCTTTTGCTTTCTCTCTCATCATGTGACCTCATGTCATCCACCTGAAGCTCTCCCCAGAGCCAACCAGAATCTGGTATCATGCTATGTTCAGATACTGGTGTGCAGCAAATGGAGAGAAGGAGGCTATCAATGTTTTCTGGGGTGTGCTCATGTCCTCTGAGCTGCCCGTGAGCCCATGCCATGACTTCTCCTTGGCTTTCACATAACTTTGCTTGTCCAGTGCAGCTGTGACTCAGAATTGCTGATGCAAGGACGAGGTTTCAAGTGACAGAGGGACATGGCACCGTGAATGCCTGGAGAGATGCACAGCTCTCCAGAGAACTCCCGGAGCATGTGGGCCCTCCCCAGGGTCAAGAATTTGAAGCACTTGCCTCATCATCTATTCCTGAACACTGGTAGGAGTTTGTACTAAAAATAGCTAGTCTAAAAATAAAAAGTCCTGCACTTATCTGAGATTTGTCAACTAAAGTGAGATCTACAGCAACATATTTGGAGATATCTGTACAAGCACTCAGACCTCTGGAGACTTGGGACACCTTGGTTTCATCTGACTTTATATATAGTACTTATAGAGATATTTGGTTTTGTGTGGACATTAGCAGGCAGCATGTGAATGGTTTGTCTGAAACCAAGCCTTTGTGCACAGAGTTCTGGTCCAGTTAACACCCAGATGCTTACAGGAAAGAGCTCAGAGAACAAAAGCCATGAGAAACCAAAATGACCATGATTTCACCTTTGGATAATTCCAAGCAATTAAGCTATTTTGATTTTGCAAATAATTACAAGTATTTCCACCCCCATCTTCTGGGATCTTTGCTTGTATGACTTTTTTTTTTCTTTTTCTTTTTTTTAGAAATTGTGTCATTTTATAGCTCAGGCTACTTTGAAACTTGCTATATAGCTCATGTTGGCCTTAAATTTGTGATTCTTCTGCCTTCATCCCCCGCCCCCACCCCGTTGCTCAAGTTATAAGTATATAGACTACTAAGTCCCTCCCCAATAGGGCTGATCAAGTTTTATGAAGCCCAGTGGTTTGATAAGGCTTCTCCCTGCCTGCAGGTTGGGCTGAGTTGATGGACTAGGTGCATTGCCATAGCTCACTAGAAATTAATCCTAGAGAACCACTTGGCTTTTCTAAAACCTTGTGACTTCTGTTAGGCCATGAGCTATTTCATTCAGCTGCTTTACTCATAGAAGGTATCACGATGAAGGGTGGGAAGGTCTTTTATTCAACCTCTCTGTTCCCTTATGAGCATTTTGCAATCTGCCATCCCATGTTTACACATAATTATTATACATAAAATACCACTCAACTCAAGAAAAAAGCAAAATTCTTAGCAGCTGGTCTCCAAGTCTGATTCTCTAACACAATAATAGTATAGGGATGTTTGGATGATGATCTACACCAGACTTATTCTAGCATAAAAAGAAATGTTCTGGGCTAGTATATCTGCTGACCAGTCTTTTTCTTTTGGAAGCTCTGCAGATGTCTGTAGGTCTTGGAGGTCTGGAGAGTTCAAAAGCAGTAGAGACATTCCTTGTAAGAACTACAGCTCTGAATCCTACATATATTATTCTGTTGTGTTTTGTTTTTTAACTAAATCACAGAAAACTAAATCATCATTGGTGTTAAGCAGGGTAACACTAGTGATACCCCAATTCCTATGACACGGCACAACAGAAGTTTATTTTGTCACTTGTGGTGTTACCTAACCAGTCACTGTACCTCTGCCACTGTCTCTGCAAGACCCGAGTTCCTTCTAAGTCATAGATTCCACGGCCCCTGTTTCCATGTGGTTTTCTGCACCCAGCTAACTTGAAAAGTGCCTGCGCCCTTTCTTAGAAGTCCTATCCTAGAGGTGGTGAGTTAGTCTGCTCACAGTCCATTGCTATCAGCAAAGAGTCCCCATCTGGAGGCTGACTACCTCAGCCAGGGTTAGGCAACTCTGTCCCAAGTTGTAACTTCAGGCTTAGGATAGGAGAAATGTGCATTTTAGCCTGCCACACCTACATGTTTATGTGTCATGTATTGTCATATAATGTAATGCATTTACGAGTACATATTCTGAGCTGAGTATGGAGGCACATGCCTATAATCCCAAACTTGGTAGGCAGAGGCTAGAAAGTACCACCAAGTTCAAGGCCAGACTGGGTTACATAGTGAAGATTTCTCTCAAACAAATGGGCAAAAAAATATATAACCCAAAATGCTTTCTAGAGTTACCATTTTGGATTATAACTAATAAATAGAATCATACTATACATAGAGCTTTACTAACTGGATATTGGTTTAGTAACAGTGTATTGGTCAATACATGTCATCTGCATCATTTTGTGGACAAGATGGCTACACAGTGGCTACAGTAGCAGCATGGGCATTTCTGTGGTGTGTCCACTTCTGGTTGCTTTATCACAAAGACTGGGGAGAGAATTCTCAGTTGCTGCTGAAGCCAGCTGCTGCCATATCTTCATTTCACCACCGTAGACTCTAACCCCTGGAACCATAAGCTCAATTAAAACCTCATACATTGCCTCGGCCATGGCATTTTATCACAGTAAGGGAAAAGTAACTAATCCCGGTGTGCAGTAAATATTTGAACAATATCCGGTTTCTATTGGAAACCACTGCAACCATCATTGTTAACCAAAGCCATCCTCCCTGGTAGCTTCTACCTGATTAAGGTAAGCAGGTATCTGATTACTCAGTTTGCAACTATGATGCCATGGTCCTTAAAATCCAAAAGGTCGGCTTGTGGGTAGCAAACAAAACGTTACATTTTGACACATAAACAATACATATTTGCATATGTGGCGTGTTTATCATTTAGGTCTCGATTCACCTGCCTCTAATATAAGAACTAAAGTAAAACCGGTAGCCCACAAAACAGAAATTAGTTTTTCTTACACTTGGACAAAGTCTGTAGGGAGCTGGACCAGACTGATAGGTAGCTTGGTTACCAAGAACTCACTCTAGGGGCTGGGGAGATGGCTGGTGTGTGTTTTGTGTGTGTGTGTGTGTGTGTGTGTGTGTGTGTGTGTGTGTGTGTGTGTCTATCTGTCTGTCTGTCTGTCTGTCTGTGTTTCTATGTGTGAAAGCCCTTGCTTTCACAAGGACCTGAGTTCAGGTCCCAGAACCAGTGTAAAAATCCAGAGTGGCTCTCATTTCTAACCCTGGGACAGGGGTCACTCAGGGCCTGGCAGATTCCCAGAGTCTAGTGACTCCAGTCTAGATAGCTTTTGTTTTTGAGTTATCATGAGTAATCTAGAGAAGACAGAAAGTATACTTGAGGGTGAGCAGGGTTATACACCAATATTTTTCCAATTTCTCATAAGGAAAATTCTCCTATGCACAGGGTCCTGGAGGACCACCATTTCTACAATTACCCAGCCTAGCAAGTGTTCTGCTGATGCGCCCCTCCCTGAGCCCCATTCTGAGCAAATTTTTGAGCGTGGCAGTAGATAAGGCTAAAAAATATCACCCAGTTGAAGAAAAGCAGGTTCCCTATCAGTCCCTTCAAGGTGTACTGCCCAGCCCCCAGACTAAAGCAGGTCCCTGTGTGGGACCAAGAATAAACCTAGCTAGGCATAGATAAGATGTCAGTGAGCTAAGCAAATAAAGGCGGCGCTGACCCAAGTGTAAACGAGATATAAGCTGGGCGCACTGCTGAATGAAGCATTCAGCACACTCAAAGAAAAAAAATCTAGTAGTTACAAATTAATTTTAGCTATACTGTGTATGCTGGGAAAAGTGTAAACTAATCTGGTATATGCCGTGTGTGGCTGTTTCCCTGTGGTCCCGGTCTCCAATGCTCCTGCTGAGCAATGCTTTATCTTGTTGGAATCTAAACCCTGGTGCTCCGCTTTCTTGGAAGCCTGTGCTTCCTAACTCCTCCCGTCTGTCCTGCCATTGACGCCCCGACACCCGCTCTTCGTTTTGAACTCAAAGACCCAGAAATCAGGCGGCAGGACCAGAGCTCCTCAGAGCTAGAGAAGAGAGAATGGTTATCTAACACAGGCAGCAAGGCCAGAAAGGACAAGGTTGGCACTGCCACTGGGTGAGTCTCTCTGTGACATTTACTCTGGAGTAGAGCGGCCACAGAGGACCCTAGCTAGTGTCCTTTCCGGACCAGACCCCACGACTGCTCGGATTAGACACCATGTGATGGGAGCCATCCCAGACAGGAATCCTGAAGCCTAAAGCCAGAGCACTTAACAGCTCCTCATGAGGACCTCTGCCTGGAGAAGGGAATTGTGGGTAGCTGGGAAATCACAGGGATAAGGCTGATCACACATTAACATCTACCTGAGCTAGGCATGAGTGGCAAAGCCTGTAATCCCAGAGAAGCTGAGGCAGGAGGATGGTGGCTTGAAACCAGCCTGGCCGATGTAATGAGACCCTGTTTCAAACCATGAAATTGTATTTTTGTCATTGTGTGTTTTTTGTTTGTTTTTGGTTTTGCTGAGTACTCTAAGGTAAACTATATCCTTGGTCTATTTTCGATTTTCGATTGTGAGGCAGAGTCTTGCTAAACAGCCCAGGAAGGCCCTGAGTGTAGCTCAGGCTCCCGGGTAGCAGGGATCTCAGAACTGCACCAACAAATAGACAATGGCACCCTTCTCTTCAGAACCAAATCATAAATTAATCCTTTATCAAATTAATGCTGAAAAAGTAAAGCAGCGCTAAGGCCTTAGTCTGCTAATAACTCTCTATATATGTATATATATATATATATATACAATATACACATATGCACAAAAACATAAACACAAACATAAACATATATGTGTGCACACATACTCACATAGTCTCACACCCTCACACTTATATACCTTCTCACACACTCACAGATCACAGTCACAGAGTCACACTCACATACATATACATAAACACATACATACACATGCACACAATTAGGGCTACATGCATACAAAAATATGCATATCTGAGCATATATGCTCACAGACATACATATACACACTGATACACATACACACATACCCCAACATAAACAAATATATACATACACACATATGCTTACACACACTTCTACAAACATACACATACTACATGCTACCATATACATACACACATAAGTACACACACACACATACAACATTGATAGTCTAAATGACAAAAAAAAACCCTGGAGATGGATTAGTAGTTAAGACTACTGACTGCTATTCTAAGGAACCCAAGCTTGGTTACCAGTACCCACAAAGCCACTCACAACTGTCTTAGAAATCTGACTTCTTCAGGTCTCTGAGGATACACCAGGCACATATATAGTACACAGACACGCGTGCAGACAAAGCACCTACACACATAACATAAAAATAAATATTTTTAATATAAATAATAATTTTTTAAAAACTCTTGGAACAACATTTTTTTCTCTGTGTGCATAACAGAGTGTGCACATGCTATGGGATGTATGTGGAGATGAGGACAGTCTGTCGGATCTGGTTCTCTCTTTCTCTATATGACTGCCAGGAATTGCACTCAGGCCATCAGGCTTGACAGCAGGCTGTTATACCTGCAGAGCCATTTCATTGGCCCCCGATCCAACTTTACACAGATAGAAATGATGGACAAAATGTCTTCTAAGAAACATTTAAATCACATGCCTTTAATCTCAGCACTCAAGAGCTAGAGGCAGGCAGATCTCTGTGAATTCAAGGCCAGCTTGGTCTACAGAGCATGTTACAGGACAGCCAGGGTTACAACAGAACAACCCTGTCTCAAAACAAAAAATTTTAAAGCACATACCCTGTATGTGGTCCTTCATAGCCACAAAAATGTTAGCCCTGCACAATCAGGTGAGGTCTGGATTAGAGAATCCCTTTCTAACCCCCAGTGGCTGAGCGTGTCCATACCCCATGGAGCAAAGGTAGCAGGAAGTGAGCCCTGCCTAGGAAACTGTTACTTAATTTGTCCCCAATAGATAGAAGGCTAGGTCTGTGAGGTGTTATTGGTTACACCAGAAACTGAAGCATGCACCCCAGACCAAGAACTTTCAATCAGTAAGAATAAGATCCAAGCTCACAGCTTGTTTAGAAAAGATTCATAGAAGAAATGAGCGCACAGAAGCATGAATCTTAAAAAATTATAAATAAGAAATATTGAGCTGAAAAAATATCTTAAATTAATTATATAGCCACACTGGATAGGGAGAAAGTATTTTATAAACAAAGGTATAGCAATAAAACAGACAACTTGTGTGATGTGGAATAATTTTTCTGGAGAACACGAAGCACTAAAACTTATTACCTAGGAGCCCTAGCTCTACTCTAGTTAAGGCACTGAAGAAGCTTTAATCAGCTGACGCTTCCTGGAACCTCATATCTTTATGGGCCTTCTATGTGTGAACACATACTCAAAATGCATTTCCCTTTTCCAAAATAAGAAGTAACCTATTGCACAAATTCTATTTGATATTATAATGAAAACCCAGAGCCAGATATTGGGGAAAAGCTGAAAGATAAGAGAGACAGAAACAAACCACAGGCAATTCTCACCCAGCCAACTCTTCAGGTCTGTCTCCACGAGTCTCAGACCACAAGTCTCTCCATCCTCAGCCAAAAAGGGAACTGTCAAGCCAATATTTTATTTAATATACAATATATCACTGCAGTGCACCCTGTACTGGCCTGTGTCTTCTGTTGAAGCACAAATATTTGCGTTTGTCTCTCAAATCCAGGAAAATAAAAAAAGCATAGTACAAGAAGAGTCACTGATCTGTGGGTCCTGTTAGTCCTGCTTGGCCAACATTGATGCTGCTGTATTGGGGTGAATTAATTGCCTCAGGAGTGGCTCTGTTGCTAAGGGGGAAGTCAGCCTAATTTCTCCTATGTATGCCTTACATGTCATCAATTGTCCCTCTGCTCAGGAATGATGCAACATGAAGGATCGTGCCTGACACTAGTACCATGTTCATGAATCTTCAGCCTCAAAACCATGAGCCAGATAAACTTGTACCACTTCTAAGTCACCCAGGCTGTGATATTCTGTCATGGCTGCGTGAGTGAGGACATAAGTCAGATTCCCTTACTGACATATATGCAAATAGACAAAATGTTGTGTGAGCTTATAGAATGAAGTGGGAATTTTTTAATTGTAGAAGAAAATGATGTCACAACTGGAGGACAGCCACTGGATGCTGCTGTCTCACAATCTATTTCTTGTAACATCACTTTACATATAAATGAAACAAAACATAAGAATCTACAATGTCCTTGAATGTCTGTTAGCATGTTCCAGCCTTAAAATTCTATATGAGAAAATTGTGTTAGCTGAACCAACAGAACATTACCGTGGCCTAAACACGCAGGCTGACAGAGACACTGTGTTTCACCATTACCATCATCATAATGGAACACCGGTTCTGCTTTGTGGCAAGAGTCATAAAATAAGAAATTCCCCAGACAGGAAGGTGATTTACATTCTGGACAGTAAAACATAGAATGAAATCCACCACAATCTGATAAATATTGAAAGAATTTTTAAAATCTCCTTCTGAGGCATGAGAGTCAGCTCAGCAGTTATGAGCACTGTCCCAGCACCCACATGGCACTTCACAGCTTTCTGTAACTAGTTCCAGGGAACAGATGCCTTAGTGTGACCTCCATTAGTGCCAGGTATTCTTCTTATACAATGCACACACATACAGGCAAGTAAAACACTCATGCATGCAAATAAAATATGTAAACTTCATAAAAATTTTAATTTCTCCTTTCCACAAAAAATTATGTGCCGATGTTTTTATGGGTAATTTTTTCCAAAACATTAATTATGGCATTGTTCTGAGGATTTCTGTTCTCTACATTAATCTATATATTCAATATCATCTCAATGTCAGTACTAACAAGGCTTTCTGGGGAGCCTGGCAGACAATGCATTCACACACACACACACACACACTGTACAGAGGATGTATGTGTGTGAAGTGCTGGGGATGTAAGTCACTGGCAGAGCTCCTGCCTAGCATGCATAATAGCCTGGTTTGATTCCCTAGCACCATAGTCAATCAATCAGTATTTTAAAAGATGACTTTATAGAAGGAAAGATGCCTGAGAAGAGACACCTCCGAGCCATATGTTCACTAGGGACAATGAAAAGGGGATTGTGTCCAGGACAGTATGCTTCTCTAGAATCGCAGAGTGTAGGAAGCTGTCTGTCCACCCTTCTCTGACAGCTTCAAGAAGGTATTTGATGACTTGACTGGGAGATCTAGAGAACAAGGAAGGGGGTGTCTCAGCCACTCAGTAGGGAAAGGTACCTGAGGTTGATGCTGGGGACCCACATGGTGGAAGAAGATTACCTACCAGTGGGTAAGTTGTCCTCTGACCTCATACACATGTGCCCACACATACAGGTGCATACACAACACACATGTGCCCCACACACACACATGCCCATACACAACATACATGTGCCCACACACACTCGTGCATACACAACACACATGTGCATACACACATACATGTGCCCACACACACACACATGCCCATACACAACACACATGTGCCCACACACATACGTGCATACACAACACACATGTGCCTACACACACTCATATGCACACACAACACACACATGTGCCCACACACATACACATGTGCACACAAAATTAAAACTAACTAAACACATTTTATACAGTGCCTCAAAGCCAAAAGTTACCTCTATGCCTGGAATGGTGATGCATGCTTGTAATCCTGATCCAGGAGGATTGCTTCAAGTTCAAGCCTAGGCACATGGACTTACAAGTCAGTTTAGGCAACACAGGAAACTGTCAAAGAAAATAAAGTCCCCTTTATCATGAATTCCCTAAGCCTATGTCCAAAACTCTTCCCCTAGAATGTAGATTGTTTGAAAGAATAACTCTTTGATTTTCTTCCTGTTAAAAACCTGGACTTTTCTGTATACCAATACATACAAAGTATAAACCTAATTATTTGCTTCACCACATAAATATAAAGTAATAATAGGCCAAGTGTGGTGGCTCCTCCCTAACACTCAGGAGGCAGAGGCAGGAGGCAGATCTCTGTTGGTTCAGGGCAGACCAGTCTATACAGTGAGTTCAAGACAGCCACAGTAAAAACACCTAAGTAAAAATGAATAAAAACCCAATAAAACCCTTAGGGAAAGTGTCGTGTATCATAGATGCAGACTTATGGCCTCATTACAATACACCAAGTACTTGATGACAGTATCAACATAGAGTAAAAAAAAATAATGGTTACCATAAAACAAGGGAGGTCATAACGAGTGTCAAGTTCTTAAAACTCAGAGCCAAGGAACACAGTATGTAGATCAGAGCTCTGATTCAACTTAGGAACCCATCCAGGAACTTCACAGGGAAATCCTATTAAGGAAAATTTTGACTTTGGAGGCTCTTAAGTAAATGGCAGGCATTGTTTCGTGGGGGAGTGGAATTCAGCTTGCAACACCAGAAAAAGGCATTTTTCCACACTGACATTCAAGTAATCTCCCCTAGTAAATACCACAGCAGTGGCCTGTCATTTTCCCGTGGTCCTAGGCAGATTCAAACTCCGAAGCTCTCTGATACCTTATTATCCAGCCCACATTTGGGGCTTCGTCATATAGCTCAGCTGGTATAATGTTTGCCCAAAGAGTGCAAGGTTCTCCCAAGTTTAACCTCTATTACCACAAAAATAAGAAATTTAAAAATTAAATAACGTTTTTGCTAAATTATTCATTGCTAAAACAGGAAAAAAATTAATACAGATGGCTGCATCTTAAATGATCAAACCAATGATGGCAGATTTTCTTTAAAATTACATACATTTATTTGTTCATTCTGGAGCGAGAGGGTGAGGTGTAGAGGTCAGAGAACAATCTGTATAAGCTGGTTTCCTTTCTACCATGTAGATCATGGGGCTTAAACTCAGCTTTTCAAGCTTGGCAGAAAGTGCCATAACCCACTGAGACATCTCACAAGCCCCAAAAGATGGCATTTTGTGAGATATTAAACCTACATGATCTCATTCCCCAAATCCTAGACTGTTAGCTGCTTAACTGCTCCATGATTCTTCCCCAACCCCTAAAAAGCAACTCCCTCCCCCCCCACTTCCTAGGAAAAGAAGAACTCGATTCAGAACAGAGGCAATATCACCAAATCAATTTTAAAAATGTAATCCATATGTCTTAGAGTTCCTGTGAAAAGGCACCATGACCAGGACAACTCTTAGAAAGAAAACATTTAATTGGGGTGGCTCACTTAAGTTCAGAGGTTTAGTCCATTATCATCATGGTGGGGAGCATGGCAGCATGCAGGCAGACTTGGTACAGGAGAAGGAGCTGAGAGCTCTACATCTTACAGACAACAAGAAGTTAATGGAGACACTGAATGGCATACTGTAGGAAACCTTAAAGCCCACCCCCACAGTGACACATTTCCTCCAGCAAGCCCAAACCCACTCCAACAAAGCCACACCTCCTAATACCGCCATTCCCTACATGATTATGGGGGCTGATTACATTCTAACTACCACACCATATACTGTAATTTTCTAAGGGTTTGACATCATATGCTGTCATAGGTTTCCCCCCCCCCATGTTGCTGTGATGAAACATCCTGACAAAAAGCAGTTTGAAAGAGAAAAACCTTATTTGGCTCCACAATTCTAAGTTGCAGTCCATGGCTGCAGGGATCTAGAGTGGCTGGGACCTGAAGCAGCTGGTCACATTTACATCCACAGTCAAGAGCAGAGGATGGCAGTGGATTAATCCACAAAAAATAGCACCCAGCTCACCTTTTCAGTGCCCGCCCATTAAATGGTGCTGCCCACATTTACAGTGGGTCTCCCAATCCCAATTATCCCAATTAAGAAAATCCCTCAAGGGCATGCCCACAGGCCCACCTAATCTATACATTTCCTCATTGAAACTTCCTTCCCAGATGACATAAGAACTGCCAAAGAATTAACCATCACACAAGTCAAGAAAAAGCAGTCCTGGTAAGCTACAGTCATGATAAAAATCACAATAGTTATTGGATGGTGATGAGGCGCTGGACCATGCTCCAAGCACCTTCTGTGTAATCCAGGCTGTAAATTTAGTGTTATGTGTCCCATTAATGGATACTACTGCCGTTCTCCCCATCCTGTGGCTAGACAGCAGGAGTCATGTGGGGTTAGTAGAACCAGCCCAGGTCCAGTGAGGATTATCAGCCTGAAGCTTCTGGCAATATTAATTGGGCAGCCACAATCTTGGGAGAGCTCTGGGACTTGGATAGTTTTATGGCATCTTGACATAAGCTAAAGAAAGTCATTTGAGTGGAGGGAACCTCAAATAAAAAGATGCCTCCAGAGCCTGTAAGGCATTTTTTAAATTAGTGATTGATGGGGGAAGGCCCAGCTCATGGTGGGTGGTCTCATCCCTGGGCTGGTGCTCCTGGCTTCCATAAGAAAGCAGGCTGAGCAAGTCCTGATGAGCAAGCCAGTCAGCAGCACCCCTCCATGGCTTCCTCAGCTCCTGCCTCCAGGTCCCTGGCCTGCTTGAGTTCTTGTCCTGACTTCCTTTGATGATGAACTGTGATGTGGAAGTGTAAACTGAATAAATCCTTTCCTCCCCAAATTGCTGTGGTGTTGGTGTTTGATCACAACAATAAGAACTCTACCTAAGACCTCTGCTGAAGTAAGCCAAGCCCAACTCAGTGTTAAGGTAAAATAAAGCTCAAGCTTAAGCAGATCAATTAGGACATCTCCCATGTAAGCAATTAAATGTTTTCTTTCTTTTGCCTCCACAAATGTCTTATCTTTTGCCCCCTTCCATCTTCGAATGCCACACTGAAGCATCTCTGTCCCCACTACCCTATCCACGAATCTTTATCTGCTCAGATGCATTCTTTAAATTTCTAACACAGCCCAGGCAATCTGGTTACTGAGCTAACAGATTTGTCTAAGTTCATGAACTTGGCATTTGTCCAAGTTCAAAGCCCTAGATATGGTGGGTAAACATGAAAAGAGCATTAAGATAAGGGTCATCGCTTAAGAGCTCAAGCAGCCCTTGTAGGGGGAGTGAAGTCCAGCTGCCAGTACCCAGCACCCAAGGCGGTGACCCAGAGCTGCCTGTAACTCCAGCTCCAGAGGACCCAACACACACACACACACACACACACACACACACACACACACACACACACACCATAAAATCCTATCTTTAAACGTAAGGTAATGATCAAAAGAAAGAAATCTAAAAAGAAGGAGGAGAAACTGGGACTCTCATGTCTACCACACTAGCCATGCATGTAGTTGACCCTGCATGTCCGAACAGTAGTCTACATTACACTCTCCATTAAAACTAGTAACCCTTTAGATGAGGGCTACTTACATGGTCACTCATCAGCAAGCCCTAGCTGGTACCAGCAGTGACACAAAGAGCAAGCACTTAGAACAGTGATACAGTTTGAGACTGCTGTGACATCTCTGTGGGCAAATCTTGTTGGCCAGGGTCTGGCCCAGTTCAAAAGTTGACAGACCTGCTAGGTAAGCCAAGTGTAGATCCAATGCTGGGTGTGCACCAAAAGTGGATCGGGGGTCTGGGAGGTTTGAAAGTTGGTTTGTGGACTATGATATGACCATAATACAAGCCTTCATTTGTTTTGATTATATTTGTGTGTCATGTGTGTGCACATGCCATGGACAGCTTTCAGGAGTTGATTCTAAAGAAGCTCAGTCATCGGGGTGACAGCAGCCATAAACTGCTGGGCTGTCCCACTAGCACTAATTTGCTTTGATCAGCCATTATTTTGACAGCACTCTGAGGCCTGCTTTTTAATTTATTTTTAAACTTTTAAAAATTTATTTTGTGTGGTGGTGGTGGTGGTGTGTGTGTGTGTGTGGTGTGGACTCACACATGTGCCGTAACACACATGTCAGGTGGATTAACATTGTTCCAAAGAAATGTAGTTCACTTTAGTTCCATCATGGAGGCAACATCCAGGGTACTTAGCATCTCTAAGTGCTAGGGGATGGGGACTCACTGTAGATTTAGTTCTTTGGAACTTGGGGAAGCTGGGTGAGAAGAAACTAAAAGTGGAGCTGAAGATCAAGTTCCCATAGCTATTCTAGGTGGTGGATGGTGGGTAGGTGGATGGATGGATGACGGCTGGATGAATGGGTGGGTTGATGCTAAGTGGATAGATGGGTGGGTATGTAAATGGGTGGAGAGTGGATGGATAGAGAGGTAAAGGGGGTTTGTTAGCAGGGTGGCTGGGTGGTGAATGAGTTGATGGCTGGGTGGATGGGCAGGTGGGTGGTGGGCAGAGGGGTATAAATGAACAGATTGATGAGTGGGTTTTGAGGAACTAGGAATTAGATAGATCCCTGATAGACATCGAGGTAGGAAGATGGGCCATAGATAGATAATAAAGATGACAAACTGTGGCTTCTTCCTCATATCCCTGACCCAAGATAAAGGCTTAGCAGGGTTTCTTTCCTGTTAGTGAAGGCCCTTGCTGATGGGCCCAGCACACAGGTTTAAGGCTGGATCATCACATATTTAACACAAAGCTGTAGGCTTGTCAGCCTCTGTTCAGGCTGCCCAAAGATTCCTCAAAGACCTTAAAAACAGAGTCTTGGAGGAGAGAGTAGACTCTGGGCTCCTGAGTCTGACACCCTACTTTTCAGAGGGATCTTGCTGTGTTTCCTCACACCTGTCAAAAGCCCATCTTTACCATTTGATTCTGCTTTCTATGTCTGAGATTTTTCCTACTGATACTTGGTGCACATAAAAATTTATCCTGACTTTTAATTCTTTAAGTGGCAAAAACCACGAACCTGGTCAAGATCCCTAGACTGTTAACAAGTAGGTAGATGGATGGGTGGATAGGCAGATAGATGAATGGGTGGATAGGTGGGTGGATGGACCTGGTTTTTAAAGAAGCTTCATGGAGGGGCTGGAGAGATGGCTCAGCGGTTAAGAGCACCATCCAGAGGACCCGTGTTCGATTCCCAGCACCCACATGGTAGCTCACAACTGTCTGTAGTTTCAGTTCCAGGCAAACACCAAGGCAAATAATTAAATAAATAAATAAAAGTGTTTTTTAAAAAAAAAAGAAGCTTCATGGAACAGTAGGATGGTGGTCATGTCATACTAGTGATTAAATTATAACACTAGTTGTATCCTTTTATGGATAGTATGTCATATAGATATATATAGCCAATAATAACCACAGATTGCTGTATTCATACAAATGGAAGACTTGTAGCTATGTATGAAATGCCTAGGGTTTTCCTCTGCTTACCTGTCATATGTCATGTGCATCCTTTGTTGAGTTCACATCTGGTACTTTTGCCCCAGCTTTCTACAGCAAACAGAAAAACAAGTCAGTAACACACCAAGAAGATTTGGACAAGGTAAGGTACTGGAGGCTTTTTTTATATTTAAAATCTATGCATAGCTGGTCCTGGAAGTACAGGTCTATAGTCCTAGCTACTTGTGAGGCTAAAGCAGAAAAATCAAGTCCTGTTTGGGCTACATTGTGAGTTCAAGACCAGAGTAAGTCACTCTTTAAGAAAATTCTTTTAAGTAAACCAATGCTGGCAACAGTTCAGTAGTAGAGAGCTTAAAAACCCTAGATGTCATCTCCAATAGCAAAATAAGCCAGCACATAAATAAATATTAACAAAGCAAAAGCTGAGCCTTTTTCATTTAAAACTTCATAGTGATTTTAGAAATGACAGTTTTGCTCAAGATTCATAATATATCTACCATCCACTTACATATTGGACACCTTAAATGTGTAACTGTGCTTAACCTTAATTGGAATACTGAGAATATTATTATCTTCTTGTTATTTATGAAATCTCCAGTGTGCTTGAAGGCACACACAGCCAGTCAATTTCAAAGTCAGGATTGAAAGCTGAGCCCATGCACTCACAAACCCAAGGCTTAATTGTGCTGCAGCTCCAGCCTAAGGCAAGTGCTTTTCTTGGCAGTAGGATGAATGCATTTACAGGTTTTTACTAAACGATATGAATGATTATGATCCAGAGTTAGCTTCCGTCCAGGAATCCCACGGGGCGTTTCAAAGTTACAACTAAGCATTAACAAATCGTGTTCCCCTTGACAAATCTCCCACCTAATCATGAAATGACGGGGTGTGTTGCATGTGTGTGTTACCTTTACCCCTTGGCTGTGAACGGTAGCTGCAGGAATACATCAAAGTTTTGAGAGTGACAAAGAAGTACCTCTGATCTTCACTTCAAAGCCACCAAACAAAAACACCTTCCCAGCCACAATTTGAAATTAATGTCAATCAGCCATTTTTCCTCAACCTGTCTAAACAGGTGCGTGCTTTGTGATACTAAAACCTTGCAAAAAGAACCCACAAGCTTTCTCTAAAGTGGCACAAAAATACCAATACTTGCAGCACAAACACCTACCATGTCTATCCTGGTGTGTTACAAGAAATTTCAGCTAATGAACATCCTCCTGTCCATCCCACCCTGCCCCCAGTTCCCCAGTCCAGATTTCCACAGACTGATTTTAAAAGGATACTGAGAGCTGACCACAAATGTCTAAAAGATTTTTCTCTGTTTGACATCACTTTCTTTGTGATGTCTAAAGAACTGTCCTTCCCCTCCAGAGCCCACACGGAACTCTGCTTACCCCACTCCACACCACCGCCTCTCCCAGGAACCAGTTATCTTTGCAAAGTCTGACTCTGATTGTTGTTGCTATCCTTGAGCCCAGGAACATGGGGAAGGCAGCCTTGCTCATGGCCCTGTCACAGGCTGGGCTAATTCCTCATTTCTGTGTCCCACAGTGTTTGATGCTCCCTTACTATAAAAGCAAGGTCATCCCATATGGGCTCTCTAGGACCCTGCTACCGCAATTAAATTAAGGACAGAAGGAAATGCCTTTAAATGACTTGTAAAGCTGTGTGGTGAGCATTCCTTTAATTCCAGCACTCAGGAGGCAGCAGCGGCAGGGGAATCTCTATGAGTTCAAGGCCAATCTGGTCTACATAGTGAATTCCAGGCCAGTCAAGACTACACAGTGAGATCCTATCTCAAAAAATTAAAAGCTAAACAATTATTATTTTTATTTAAATTTGAATTTAATAATTTGGAGTCAACAAATGTTTAGTTTCCAATAGTAAAAACACTATACTTTCCCATTCACTCTGACTTCTAGAATACAGCCATCCAGAGTGCAGAAAAATCCTGAAATAAGCTCATGAGTCTGAGGCTAGTCGGGCCCACAGAGGAGAGAATCTGTCTTTAAAAGTATGGGAGGCCACAGGTGGTGGCACATGTCTTTAATCTCAGCACTCAGTGGGCAGAAGTAGGCAGATCTCTGAGTTTGAGGCCAGTCTATTCTACAGAGAGAAGTCTGGGACAGTCAGGGCTACCCAGGCAAACCCTATCTCTAAAAGAAAAGAAAAGAAAAAATAATAATAATGAAAGTACAGGAGAATGTAAGGAAGAGCAGAAGACAGATACTTGTTTTTCTAATGTCCTCTGAACTCTAGCAAACAAAACAGTGATTTTCCTTCTGTGTTAGTAAATACAAATGTGTTGATTTGAGGAACTGAATGATTAGAAATCACCTTCATCCTTTTTAAAATTTTATTTTATGTGTGTGCATGTTCTGCCTGCATGTGTGTGCTGTATATGTACACATGCATTCTTGGTCAGTAGAGGACATGAGATCCCCTGGAACTGAAGTTATGAATAGTTGTAAACCACCACGTGAGTGCTGGGAAACAAACCCAGGTCCTCTGCAAGAGCAATGAGTGCAATTAATCATTGAGCCATCTCTACAGTGTAATCTTTGTTCCTTATAAACCTCATCCCAGAGTCCAAATAATGAATGCTAACATGGGGGCGGGGCATCAGGCAGGTATACAGGAGGCTCTGTCTGATGCAGAGAACAGTTCACACTAGTTCTTACAGGTTTCACAAACAGGAGGGAGGCTGCCTCCTGCTCCATTCATCCCTCAGACTCCTGTGTGAGGGTCTTGTCCTTCCCCAGGGAAAAAGCTGGAAGAGTGCAAAGGCAGATTTGTCACCTACCAGAAACCTCTGTTGAAATCCACAGACTTGGGGAAAGTGACCTTACGTGTTCACCATCTCAAATTCTTAAAATTTCATCTTTAGATTTATTTTACTTTATGTGTGAGTGTTTTGCTTGCTTGTATGCAGGTATATCATATACATGGCTGGATCCCCTGGAACCAGAGCTATTGATAGTTTTGATTTACCATGTAGGTATCAGAAACAGAACCCAGGTCCTCTGCACGAGCAAATGCTCTTCACTACTTTGCCATCTCTCCAGCCCTGCAACTCAATATTTTAATTTTATTTGATGTCACCCCTTTTGATTCTGACATAAATTGTCTTTCAAAAACCAAGTAAACTTAATATTTATGTCCCACATGGTGAGCTCTTTCGACACGATGCCCTGTCAGCCCCTTAGGATGGCTCTGCCTGAGCTCCACCATACTTGGATGGAAAATGGACTCTCAGTTGACAGTATTCTCCAGGTGATCTGGTCAGGGTAACACTCTCATTAACGGATTAAATCTTTATCTGAGACTGACTTAGAGCCAGTTGTGATGGTGTATGTCTTTAATTCCAGCACCCTGAAGGCAGAGGCAAATGGATCTTTATATGTTTGAGGCCAACCTGGTCTACATAGTAAGTTCCAAGCCAGAGAGAGAGAGGGAGAGAGGGGGGGTGGCGGATAGGAGCATTGAAGGGGAGTGAAGGATGCTCACTGCTCACATCAGGTAGCTCACTGTTAACTCAAGCTCCAGGGTGTCTGATTCCCTTTCTGACTTCTGAGGGAAAGAAAATGTGATCTATACTCACACAGACAAACATACAGATAGGTAAAAGTAATAAAAACTTTAAAAGGAGAGACTGAGGTAGCTATCTCCAAAGCATAGCTCTGCTTCCCTCAGGGATAGTCGCATTTTGCACAGCAGCCCTTGTAGTCTCACCCATTCTCTCACAAAGGAAGCAATGTGGTGTTTTCACCAGAAGCTGAACAAATATTGGCGCCTTTCTAGACTCTGGAACCAAGAACCAATCAAGCCTCTTTTCTGTGTAAACTACCCAGTCTTAGGCATTCTGTTACAGCAATGGAGAACAGCTGATAAAAAGAATTTTCTGGGTAGTAGAAACCCTGAAAATGGCTCAATCCAAGTGCAGTTCTTACTTTCTCTACCCCAACCTCAGCATCAGAATTAAGGTAGCTTATTTTTCCAGAGTTGACATTCTTTAAAAGACATATTTAAGCAAATTTAAGAACGAGGGCAAGGCATAGTGGTGCAGGCATTTAGTCCCAGCATTGGGAGGCAGAGGCAGGTGGATCTCTATGAGTTCAAGGCCAGCCTGATCCACTTAGTGAGTTCCAAGACAACTGGAGCTATGTAGACAGAGCCTGTCTCAAACACACACACAAAGACAAAAAACAACAGTAATAACCATTGCAGGGGCTGAGAGGCTGTCCAGGAAAGACTGAGGCATGCCAAGGATGGGCAGGGTGGTAATTTTTGTGTTGTTGTTTATTGAGGTTGCCTCACTCTGTACCCCAGACTAGGCTGGAAATCACTCTAGAGCTCAGACTAACTCAGAACTCATGGTGATCCTCCTGCTACAGCCTCTGAGAACTTCAGGATTGACATTGATGAAGAGGATCATGCCACCATGAAGCACATTACCACAGACTTTTCAGCTAGTTTACTTTCTTTCTAATATAGGGTCTTTCTACCAAGCCCTGGCTGGCTTGGAACTCACTCTGTAGACCAGGTTAGCCTTGAACTCACAGAGATCAGCCTGCCTCTGCCTCCCCAGTGCTAGGATTAGAGACTTCCTAAACTCTGGTGTACATCCCCCATGGACACAGAAATTTACTTTGACACTATTTTTTTTTCATTTTTCCATTTTCCAAAGGCAGTCTCATTTGACTTAAGACTTAATAATGTATTCAGAGGCTCTTTTCAGTCTTCCTGAAAATAGAATTTGTTTCCCAAACAAGCTGACCCCAAGTCAGAAAGCACCCCTTTACTTCTTAGTTTCATTACTTAAAAGATATATTTATCTTCTTATTCAAATTTGGAAAGTGGAATTTTAAATAGTGGATGGTCTCAATTCCAAAGTGTTAGTTTTGTATTAACTTGTCAGATCCCTCTCCATGAGATGATTTTCATTTCTCATGAAATTACAGCAATAAACATGCATTTGCAGTTACAAAATAGGCCAAGGTCATTCATGGTTCTCATTTACCCTGCTTCTCCATGAAAAAAGCTAAAAGCATTGCCTATGTTTTTTGCAGATAGAAAAGAACTAACAGGTCCCATCTTGCTCTGGGTATAACAGCAAAATCAGAGGTAGAGCCAGCAATAGAACCTCGGGGGATTTGTGTCTCTTGTTTGATGTAGACCAGCTCTCGACTCAAGCAGCCTCATTAAATCATGTTATAAAGGAATCAGATCTTTCCTGTCACACAGTTTTCTTTAATAGAATTAATCAGTTTGGCCAGGTGTGGTGGTGCATGCCTATGAATGCAGCATTTGGTGAAAGGAGGTCGATCAAGAGTTCAAGGCCATTCTCAGCCACATAGTGAGCTCCAGCTCTACCTAGGTATGAGACACCTTTCCAAAACAATAATAACAAAATTGTCTTATTTCAAATCAAACAGCTATCTTGTGATATATTGTATATGTAATAAAAATAGCCTGAAATATCAGAGGACAGAGCCCCTGCCATGAAGGTCAGGGAGTGGTGACCCACACCTTTAAACTTAGTACTTTGAACTCAGAACTTGAGTTCAAAGCTGAACAGAGCCAGGTGGTGGTGGCAGTAACGGTGGCACATACCTTTAATCTTAGCACTAGAAAAGCTGAACCAGGAATTGAGATGGCTGGGCAGGGGAAAGAAAGATAAGGTTGGAGAAGGCAGAAGTTCTTCCCTTGGCCTGCTCACCCAGTCCATCTGAGGACTCTTTGGAGATAGGACCTATCCCTAACCCTAACCCTTTAGGCCTTAGGAGTTGGCTGGGTGAGAACTGGCTGTGGTTTGTTCCCTATGTTTTTGCTATTTCAGCTTTTCCTCACTATCTGGCTCCCAGTTTTATTATAATACAAAGTAGAATTCATGTATGAAGTCTAACTGACCATGAAAATAGCATTTATAATATTGAGTACATTAGACACTAAGGAAAATCTTCAAAACCATAAATAAGATTTAAATCTAATATAATTGAACTATAAGAGAGGAAGATGTGTGACTTAAATCCATCTGGTCAACAGGCAACTTCTAACATGATTGCCCTCATAGAACATTTTAGGGGATTCTAATTTCTGTCTACAGTCACCTTTAGGAAAAGCACCTTCGTGATGTGACGATTTGAATGAGATGCCCCTCCACAAGTTTTAGGTATTTGAAAGCTTGGTTGCCAGTTCATGGCTGTTTTCAGAGTCCCGGGTGTGTTGTTGCTAGAGAAAGTATGTCACTGAGGGAAGACTCTGAAGTTTCAAAAGACACATGGTATTCTGAGTGTCCCCTCTGCTTCCTGCTTGTAATTCAAGACATGAGCTCTCAACATCTATTCCAGTCACCATGCCTGATGCCTCCATTTTGCCATCATGGACTTGAACCCTCTGAATCTAGAAGCCCCAGATAAACTTCTTCTTCTGTAAGTTCCCCTGGTCATTGTAAGTCTTTCTCTGTCCCACCAGCCAGCCCCCAAATAACAACATGGAGACTTCTTATTGATTATGAAAGCTCAGCCTTAGCTTAGGCTTTTTTCTCTTTTTTAAAAGATTTATTTATTATATATAGAATGTTTGCCTACAGGCCAGAAGAGGGTACCATGTCTCATTACAGATGGTTGTGAGCCACCATGTGGTTGCTGGGAATTGAACTCAGGACTTTTGGAAGAAGAGCCAGTGCTCTTAACTGCTGAGCCATCTCTCCAGCCCTGCTTTGGCTTTTTTCTAACTAGCTCTTATAACTTAAATTAACCCACTTATAGTAATCTCTGTGCTGCCACTTGGCTCATGGCTTTTACCTCTCTTCCTCTGTGTCCAGCTGGCAACACCCCCCTCTTCTTTCTAGAGTTCTCTCTGTCTCACCTATACCTCCTATACCCACTTATACCTCCTGCCTAGCTATTGGCCACTTAGCTTTTTATTAAACCAACAACAGTGACATGTCTGCAACAGGTCATGGTGTTTAATCATGAGCACAGAAGAGTAAGCGTACATTTCAATACAGATGGTATAAGAATGGAAATTTCCATGCTGTCTACCTTGTGTCTACCTTCTTGCCATTGCATAGCTCCTAAGTCCAGGTTTGTGAATAGAGATGTGCCAGTGTAAAGTTGGAGCTAGCATATCCAGCTGCTTCATGGATTGTGTGTGCTGGGAATCCCTAATGTGGTCATGTCACCTACTAAACTGAGTAATCAAATAGCTTTCCTTAAAAAATTAGCAATATGTGGGTCCTCGGGTTAAAGTGAGTTCAGTCATCCTGCTGGAAAGAATCACTGGTGGAACAAAAGGGATCAACATTGGGATTTTGCTTTGATTTTGTTTTGAGACAAAGTCTCTTGTAGCACAGGCTGACTTCAAACTCACTATGTGGTGGGAGATGACTGAATTTTAGCCCCTGATTCTGTCTGTCAGGTGGTAGATCACAGGCACGTGCACTGCACTTGATTTATTTTTGCTGTTGGTTGGGACAAATTTTCATCAAGGAGCCCAGAGTGGCCTGGAACTCTCCATTCTTCCCGTTCAGTCTTTTAAGTGTTAGGATGGCTGGTATTTGACATCAGGCCCATCTCCAGATAATCTGCAGAGCAGCCAAAGAGAGTGTAATAAATCTGCACTAAAGATCGGCTACTATTGCCTACCTGACTTGCCAGAACATATGCTCATTGTGTAAATAACAATGTTTTATTGATCTGCATTTATGCCACATGCTATTATTGAACATTGTTCTAGGGCATTTTGTTGTTTTGTTTGAAGCAGTCTCAGGAACTCCTTGAGTAGACCAGGCTGGCCTGAACTGACATCAATCCTACTGTCTCAGCCTTTCAGGTGATGGGATTACATGTAAAGGTGTTCTGCCCAGCTTTGTTTCTGAAAATTTGTAAATATGCTCAACCACATCGAGTATGGTCTGACAGCCCCAGCATCTTCAACAGCACCTCTCCATCACTGCAGCCTCATTGATATCTTCACACTTCACCACACCTGTTGCCCTAGCTCTTAGCTGTTTGCACAAAAAATGTTCCAGCACCCATTCCACATTTCTATGCTTCATGCAGCTCCTTCCTGGAGCATGTTCTGTGTTGGTCTTTACTCCACTGGAACTGAGACCCCCGCATGCCTCTTCTTTGCCTCAGAGACACATCTTCAGTTTTCCACTTCATCATCCCTTCCTCGGCCTCATGGGGGGTGGGTCGTTGACCCTCATTGCAATACCTCTTAAAATGTATGTATTTTATGAGTTTTGTCTGTGTGTATGTCTGTGCACTACATGAGTGCCTGGTGCTTGAGGAAGCCAGTAGAGGGCATCAGATCCAAGGACTAGACTTAGAACCAAGTGGGTGCCCAGAAATGAGCCAGGCTCTCTGAAAGAGCAACCCAGTGCTCTTAACCACTGAATCATCTCTCCATTCCCCCATAGTACCTCTTAAGTGATAGTTTTACATGTTTAAAGTGGTTCTTGTATTCATGTCTGTCCACTAAGCTATCATGTCTGTTCCGTAGTCCAGGGTCGGTGTGCCGGACCTGGGTTTCACTGTGTGCTCTCAGGCTCATTGGTAGTGCTTCTACATGATCTCTGGCTGTGTGATGGATTGACATCCCAACCCAATGCTGTCTCTTCTACATTTCCTCCTTTACTTTATAATCACGTGCTTCTCATTTCTGACCTTATTTCATTTGGCTTGTATGTGTGGTATGCATGTATGTTCACATGTGTGTGGTTTCACATATGCACATGTGCGTATAGAAGCCAGAGGTTGATACTGGATATCTTCTTTGATATATCTTCAATATATATACATTGAGATGGGGGGCACTTGAGGGATGGCTCAGCTATTAAAGCTAGTCTTAGGAACAAAACAACAACAACAAAAAACACCCACAAGAGACAGTATCTGTCATACGAATTCAGAGCTCAATGACTCAGATAGTCCAACCAGCCAATTTGCCCTGAAGATCCTTTCTTTGCCTCCCAAGCACCAGGTTTATAGGTGGGTCGCCGTGCTGGCCTGATGTGCATGAGAATGCTGGGAATCCGAAGTTGGTTCCTAATCCCTTTACTCACCAAACCCTCCCTCCCCTCCCCGCTTCCTCCAGGGCCTTATGTATCAAAGGCTGGTCTCAACTAGTCAAACATAAACTGGAACCCAGTATCTCCCCACCTCTATGCTGGGATCTACTACTAATTTATGTAATGTTAGGGATGGAAACAACCGCTCTGAAAGCCAGAGGGCCGGGACTTGAAGCCTCCCCTGCGCACAGAACAATCGTAAACACCTATCGAGTGTCAGACCCACTTGCCTGGTGGGAGCATCATGAATCGGGTCCAAAGATGTGTACTCTACTGGCTCCCAAAATTGTTCCTCCAGACCCAGGGCCGGAAAAGGCGAGGCGGGCTAAACATCTCTGGCAGCCAATGGCCAGGCCTGAAAACTGGCTACAACATGCGCAGCCCCACCTCCGCACTGATTCTTCGCTGAGATTAGCTGGTTGTTCGCTGCGCTGTACTTTGGATTGGCTGCCTGTCTACGGCCCCGCCTCACCACACGCTTTCAGATATTGGTGCTTTGTGGCTCAGGGTCTTGGTTTTATGATGGTGTGTTGAGTGTCCCACAAAGGCATCAGGACACCCTCCCCCTATCCTCTGGAGCTTTGCACACCCAGAGCTCCTGGCAGCCAGAACGGAGGGGTAGCATCTGATGACATGACACATCACTTCAGCAGGACAGATAAACAGGGCTGGTTCCCAAAGCCACAGCTTCTAGCAGCAAGCATATTCGTGGCCTGAGGCGAATGAATGGCCCAGGTCACAAGCGCGTGGATACTGAGACATTTTGAGGGTTCCTGAACATGTCCCCTGCAGCTGCTGGAGCTGACATTAGCTTGAAAAGAAAAGTAAAACACCCCCAGCAGGGCAGTGGTGGCCGGTGCATTTAACCCCAGCGCTTGGGAGGCAGAGGCTTCCCCGGTATTTATGAGTTGGAGGCCAGCCTGGTCTACAGAGCAAGAGAGAAGAAACCCTGTCTCGACACTCCCCCCTCCAAAAAAAAGAATAAACACCCCAAGTCACACCTTCCTATGCCTTTTAAGGCTGACACAGAAACCAGTCATACCATTGCAGAAGTCTCTGATAGAAGTCACAGTTGAACCAGAAGAAATTTTCATCCTTGTTTTTTTCAGTCATAGCACAAGGAATGAATTCACACTTACACTGCCCAGCCACCAGAACCATATAGAAAATACCCTTTCTGCACTCTGTGGTCAGACACTTCCTAGGGCACTAGCTGACTGAGACAGTGAGTAAGCATAACTCTTCCCAATTAGGGTGTAACTAGGGCCCAGGGTATTCATAACCCCGAAATGCCTTGAGTCAATTTATCGTCCTTACTATACAAACTTATAGCCTGAGTTCCAAAGAATCTGATCATTAAACTTCCATTCCTCTATCTTAATCCTTTGAACAAATGAAACATAAAGAGAAATCTAGGAAAAACAAATACCATATACCTTATAGAAGGGCCAGAAGCATGACCATTGTCTCTTACTTAAAAAGAAAAATAAAAAGTCTAGCCAGGGGGCAGTGGTGGTGTACATCTTTAGTCCCAGCACTTGGGAGGAAGAGGCAGGCAGATCTCTGTGAATCTGAGGCCAACCTTGTCTGCAGAGTGAGTTCCAGGAAAGCCAGGGCTACACAGAGGAACCTCCTAATAGTGCCACGTCTTAAATCAGCCATTTTCTTCCACAAGCTGTCACTCTGAAATGTAAGGCTGCTGTACTGGTCAGTTTTGTTTTGTCAACTTGACATCTGGAAAAAGGAAACTCAATTGAGAAAAAGGCCTCTATCATGTTGCCTGCAGACAAGGCATTTTCTTAATCAATGATTGCTGTGGGAGGGCCCGTTCCACTGTGGGTGGGGCTATTTTTTAGGCAAATGGTCCCAGGCTGTCTTGATTACTTTTCTATTTCTAGAAAGAGACACCATAACAAAAGCAACTTAGCAAGAAAGAATTTATTGGGGTTGCTTACAGTTTCAAGGGGTTAGTTCACAACTATCATGTCAGAGAGCATGGCAATAGGCAGGCAGAGCTGGTGCTGAGAGTTTACATCCTGATCTTCAGGTTAGGGAGGGGGAAGAAGGAGGGAGAGAAGGAGGGAGGGAGGGAGGGAGGGAGGGAGGGAAGTAACGAGAAAGCCCACATTCCTAATGACACCCCTCCTCGAACAAGGCCACAGCTCCTAATCTTTCTTAAACCGTTCCACCAACTTTGGAACAAACATTCAAACATTTGAGCCTATCGGGACCATTCTCAGCCAGACCACCACAGTTTTACTTAAAATAATAACAATAATAAAAGAATAATAGCAGCAATGTCAAGCTGATTGAGTCATGGGAAGCAAGTCAGGAGTCAGAATCCCACCATGGGCTCTGTTTCCATTCTCACCTCTCAGATCCCTGCCCTTCTTAAGCTCCAGCCTCCCTCACTGATGGACGATGATAGAGATGTAGAAAGCAAATTAGCCCTTTTCTCCCCAAGTTGCTTTTGGTCATGGTCTTTATCACAGTAGCATCAAGCTAGGACAGCCATCATTACCATATATGAGTCTTAGGGCTCAAGAGAGGCACATGGAAAATAGAGATGTATAAAGCCCAATATAACTAGTAATAAAAGTCACCAAGATATCAGATTCCAACCTTGTGAGTCACAGGTACTACTATGACTTTGTCTGAAAATGGCCCTGGTCTCTGTGTTGTATGTATGAAAAGTTATATAAAGATCTCTAATGATCAAGATAAAGTGCACTTGGTTATCTGTCAGTCTCCTAGTAACTACCCCTGTTGGGGAAACTGAGTCATGACCTGGGAGCCAGCCTGTCTGGCACGCTGCACTTCTAAGTAAGAAGCACAGCACACCTTGCTCCTGAGTATTCCCAGAAGTCAGAACACTGAATTCTGAAGTAGCATGAGTGGCTGGTAGCTGGTCCTCAGATGAGACCGCACTCCTGCACTCTCCACATCTCCTCTAATGTGCTTCTTCTGCATAGAGACCCTGGCGGTGTGAGCACTCACTGGCCAATCTGAGGTAATATGCTAGGTAACCACAGCTGATAGACTTTCTCTATAAAAACAGCTGTTGATGTGCAATGCCCCAGAGTGATTCATTCATGCCCTTTACCTACACACACA
Source organism: Sigmodon hispidus (assembly GCA_004025045.1). Classification (NCBI taxonomy): domain Eukaryota; kingdom Metazoa; phylum Chordata; class Mammalia; order Rodentia; family Cricetidae; genus Sigmodon; species Sigmodon hispidus. The sequence goes on from PVIH01003482.1 coordinate 48,815, forward strand.
CAAGCATTATCGTCTTGTCAGGAAATGCTCTGGTAATGACTGCAAAGGCATATCTCGCCTTATCTGGGAAGCATATTGTAAACCTGAGATATAGAATGTATTAGGATTGTAATGAAAGAGACTCAGAGCCAAATATCAAGGAAAGGATGAAATATCAGAGAGAGGAAACACCACGGTCAAATCTCACCCAGCTGTCTTCCAACTTCCTCATCCTTGCTCTTGGTCCATTCTACCTGCTGGTTTTCTATCTGGCCTTAAATACCCTTCTCACCAGCTGTATCCCATCTAGGTTAGGATTAAAGGCAGAAACCACTCTATTTGGTAGCCAGCCTTGAACTTACAGAAACACAGAAAATTCTGTCTCTGGAGTTATGGGATTAAAGGTGTAGGTCACCACTCCTAGGCTTTCCCTGTGCTGGGATTAAAGATGTGTGCCATAGAATCCCTGTACTCAAGGATCAAGAAATTCCTGAGCTATCTGCGTAGGTTTTGACTGTGTGTTAATCTCTCGATATTTCAGGTTTTATTAAATATGTAGCATATCACTACACTGAAGTCCATTATAGAATACCACTTAGATGCAGCCAACAACTCCTAAGACCATCTATCCACATACCACAATCTCATTGAGCAACGTGGACCCTTTCATCAAGTTTAAAAACTTACCATCTAGAAAAAGCAGCTCTGACTCTTTATTGCCCTGGGACATCACTCCCTGCCATTATACACTGCTACTCCTGTCCTCCCAAACTGTATCCTGTGTCCCCTGAGCAGAGAACTGGGAAGTGCTTTTGCAGCTGTTGGCAGTCAGCACTGCCTCTTTGTAAACAAGAAGTAATGTCTGATCTACAGTGTAGAAATGAACAGGTCAATGCTCAACATCAAATAAAGGCTGTGCCATCATTTAATTGGACCGACCTGCTTCCAGGAGTGAGAGCCCCTTTTAGGGGAACATGGGGCTGGGCGGTTCTCTTTGATCTTGTGAGCTTTTTATTCAATCTTGTTCTAATCTGTGTTCTTGCCTTCCATGGAGCTATAACTCCTGACCTCTAACCTAAATCTTGTCTGCAGCAATTGAACCAGCTGTTTGCCAGTGAAACTTCATGTCAGTTTTCCAATGGGCCAGGGAAGGGTCTGACAGCCCATCAGGATGGCCTAAAAACTACTGAGTCGGAACATCTGAGCAAACAGCAGCTGCAGAAAAAAAACCTCATCTAAGCTGCCCTTTGATGAGTAGTGTAGATCTTTCTGCGGATTCAGCTGTCACAACCCTCTGCAAGGCAGCCTCCTGGAAGTCAGGAAAATGAACACTAGGGCCGCCTAAGAGACTGAGTTGCATAAATAGGCCAGACCCTCCCTCTAAAGCCTTACAGAGTAAGAAGTAAATTTTTGCACCAGCATCCTGCATAAGCATAAAAGAAAAAGAGCCAGATTTGCAGGATATAGTATGCCTGGTGAAGAACAGTTAATATCTTACACTGAAAAGCCATTAAACAAAGATGTGACTGTTAGTGCTGGGTATTAATGATATGTATTTAAGCAAAGTCACAATGTCAAATTCTAAACTCAGAGAAAAGCTCTGAAATGAAAATGCTGTCGTTGGAATGTTAAAAATGTTTACCAGGAGGATGAGAAACACTCATCAAGTATCCCAAGTGTTTTTTATGCAGAGGGAGCCACAAAGTGCTGGGTCTATTGTTTCTTCTGTTGGTATGGCTTTGTAGACTGTGGGAAATAGTCCCAGAATCACCAAAGATGGACAGAAATTCATTTTTAATATATAAAACTCAACATTTGAAAAGATTTTAACTTATAAAAAAGAAATTCTATTTTTATGTGTATTTAAGGGCCCTGTGTGCATTCACGGTCCACAGAGGTCAGAAGAAGGCATTGGATTTCTGGAACTGAAATGACAAGACCATTGTGAGTCACATTGTGGGAGCCAGAAACCAAACCCAGGCCTTCTGCAAGAGCAACAGGTGCTCTTGACCACGGAGCTGCCCTCCAGCCCCAGCACTCAGCTTTCATGTTAGGGGAGAGGGGACTCTTTTAATACCTACACTTCGGAAGAAACCCAAGGTTACTGTCAACAAAAGTTTGTTAGCCAGCTCCTGGGTCAAAGGTACTTTAGCTTTCTGGTTCCATCTACATAGAGAAGATCTGTTATTCAGTTTCTGTCAGGATGGACTCCTGGAGGGGTGTGTGTGTGTGTGTGTGTGTGTTTTCCAACTCTGATTTTTCAGAATTCTCTAAAGTTGATTCCTTGGTGCTTATGACATCAGGCCTTTGACCTTCTTGGATTTGTTTGGGGGTTCAGCACATTTTTTAGTATTTCTAGGCTCATCTTGTATTCTTCCTGCCCATCACCCACCTCCCAAGGAAACTATGGTCCTTGCCCCCCCCCAAAAAAGAAAAAAATGGTTTTAAAAACCAAGATCTGGGCATGAGATGCACTCAATATTTGCACTAGTTGGGTATCCAAGCATCCAAGCATTGCCTTCCTTGGAGACATAGCTTGGTTATGGATATACATATATTAATTCTTGTATATTCAGATACTGCACATCTGGAATACTTAAGTTAGGATGCTCACACTGATTTTTCCAATGCTCAAGTCAACACAACTTGACTTCATCCTTACCCCTATACATTTGTAGCTTTATTTCTGAGACAGTCAGCCTGTCTCCTATCACTTGAAATCTATTAACTTCAATTCAGCTATGCTCAGAATCCTATGAGGTTCAGATCGCTAAACTGTATCCCTATGAGAAATGAATTCCCGGGCTGGAGAGATGGCTCAGCTTTTCAAGAGCAGTGATTGTTCTTCCAGAGGACCTGAGTTCCATTCCCAGCATCCACATGGCAGCTAACAACTGTCTGTAATTCCAAGATCTGTATAACCTTTACACAGTTATACATGCAGGCAAGACACCAATTTACACAAAATAAAAATAATGTCTTAGAAAAATGAATTCCCAGCTCCAGGACAGAATTTGCCTTTCTTGTCAGCTTAACAGTATCTAGTCAAAGCATTGGTTTCTAAAGTTAAGGCTACTGAGGGAGGGCCATTATAAATTCTAGGCCCAACTGGCGTACACAGTGAGACTGGGTCTCAGAAAGCAGAAGCAAAGTTAGCTCAAGGGCTGAAACCCTTGTATGGCACTGGGAGCCTGTAATCTGTGCTGCCTGAGGGGCCAAGCAAGGCAGGAGGAGGCCAAGTTCAAAGCCCACCTGTGAAGAATCAGCTCAAGACAGCCTGTGAAACTTGGTGAGACTTCCTTCTGTCTCCAAAAAGTAAAAAGAGCACTCGAGAAAGAGCTCAGTACTCTCTGTCCCTAACACTACAAAAGAAGAAAAGTTAGCTCAGTGGTCAGAGTTACAGATGTGCATACATAGTCCCTTCCTTAAAAGTTGATTCATTATTGTTGAAATTCAGATAATCTAGAAAGAAAGTAGAAGCAAAGAAACTACTATCTTTGATACACTTTCCTCCTTTTATTTTTATTTTTTAATTTATTTTTATGTGTATGAGTGTTTTGCCTGCCTGCATGTCTGTGTATAATATTTGTGCTTGGTGCCCAGCATGGCCAGAAGAGGGCGTTAAGTCCCCTGAGACTGAGGTTACATTTGTCAGCAGCCATGTGAGAGCAGGGAATTAAACCTGGGTCTTCTGGAGAAGCAGCCAGGGTGTTTTGTTGTTGGTATTGGTGGTGGTGGTGGTGGTGGGTTTTTTGTTTGTTGGTTGGTTTGATTTATGGCTGAGCGGTTTCTCCAGCCCCTGTCCTTGCTCTACTTTAACGTTAAATAGATGGACTACTGGTGAATAGGTTAAGTTTAACTTTTCTGGTTACTTCTTTGAAACTTTATAATACTTGAATGTAACAATCTCAACCAACTATCAGAGAAAGCAGTTTTATCTTTTCCTCCTAACAACTTCGTTAGGTCTAGAAAGTAACAGGGAAAGGAAGTCAGCTGTCACAAAAGCAATCATTACATTGTTACAACTGAAGAAATGCATGCTAAAGTAAGGGCCTGGCAAACTGGAGGTGATATTTTGTATCTTCCTAACCAAATGTGTGGGGTCTACTGACTGACTCTTGAGATCTTTGTGAGGAACTGGTTCTGTATCAATTCACTAATTCTATGTATCCACTTGTGACAAAATGGCTTGAAAACCATGGGATATCGGTGCCATCTCCCAGGGTCAGTTTTCTGCTTTTGAAGTCACGCTTTTGTGACCTATACTGTAGGGAATCTAGGTGGAGGTTGCATAAAACCTTTATACTGTTTCTGAAAGTTTCCATGAAACTATAATTCACAATGAAAAGGTTTTAAGGTAACATTTAAAGCTTCCACCTAAAATAAAATGTGTATACATTAAAATATAATTGTCTTAACTTTTTTCTGTATTATGGTCATATTAAATCTTCAAGTGAGATCACATTACTTGTTCCCTGTATAATAGGATATTTAAAACTCTCTTGAGAATTTTATTAAGAGTGCATCTTTTTTGTTTGTTTGTTTGTTTGTTTGTTGTTGTTGTTTGAGACAGGATTTCTCTGTGTAACTTTGGAGCCTGTCCTGGAACTCACTCTGTACACCAGGCTAGCCTTGAACTCACAGAGATCCATTTGCCTCTGCCTCCAGAGTACTGAGTGCTCCCAGCCTTGAGAATGTATCTTAAGGAAATATTCCACCCTCTTATGCCTTCCTAATAACAGAGAAGTATCTTCCCCATTTGTCTTCCAAGTGAAGAATCTCTACAAGGATAGTTAAAGAATCTGAACTTATAAAAAATACATTGTTAACTATTTCCTATCCCTTACCTTCTTTCCCCTGCTTTATTTACCCGGCCAAGGGCAGCTCCAGTTGGCCTTCAGCATCTATTCCTGGCCTCTACCTGAGCATTGCTAGAATCTAATGCCTAGATCTGGAATCAGGCTCTTTTTCAAGCCCAGCACCATAAATTCAAGTTAGATGGTTCCTGCCTTCCTCACACTTCCAGTTTGTGCTCTGCAGAGTCATGGTCATCACCATGTGTGGTGGCACATATAAACTTGGCACTGACAAGGTGGAGGCAAAAGGACCAGGGGTACAAAGTCGTTCTTAGAAAACAAATTTGAGGCCAGCCTGGGCTCCATGAGACCTGGCCTTGAAGTCTCAAAAGAAGCAAGCAAGCAAAAACCCCATATCACTGTCATACTCCATGTTTTTCTCTGAATATTCTTAGGTTACCTCCTCCACATTCTTGTCAGATGAAATTGCCTCATGGTTCATTAGGAACAGAGGCAATCAGATTATCCTCTCCCCTTTCACCCACTCTGGTCAGTATCCACAGTGTCTCGAATCTCTCTGTGAAGCATCATTGCATATATCAGTTTCCTCAACTGCCTACTTGCCCTCAGTGTCTTCAGCAAAGCCTCTGTTAATGACATTGCTCATCAAAATTTTCATGGCCACCATCTCACCAATAATGTTACTAATATTTTTTTCAGATTTACTTTTATTTATATGTATGCATCTGTATGCTGCATATTATGTGCATTTCCACGGAGGCCAAGAGAGGATTTCAGATTTCCTGGGCTGGAGTTAGAAGCAGTTGTTAGCTACCTGACATAGGAGCTGGGACATGAACTCAGGTTCTCTTCAGTTCTTCAGCACTGAGTCATCCGGGCCCCTATAAAGTTCTTATCTGAACATCCAGTTTCATTCTGCGCAATTGACCACTAGTTCCCTTTGCCTCCCTTCGTATTTTATGTGTCCTTCGAGTGGGCTTGGGGGTACTCAGGAAATGGTTCAAGCATTTTGGTTGTTCAGGTAAGAACAGATTTTTAGCTGAAACTGACATTTAAATCCGTAGTCAAAGCAGGTTTCTTTCTGGTGTGGGTAGACCTCAGCCAATTCCCTGGAGGCCTGCATAGAACAAAGGCATTCACAGAGTCCTTAGCATATGCTGCATGTATTCTAGGTGCTAGACATAGACAGCAGACAAAACACTGTCTTTTAGTCTGTCAAGAAAAGATAATTCTCAAAGAAATAGCACCTTGCAATGTGCTAGAGTGAAAATCAGCAGACCACATGACTGGGGTCACTAGCAAGCTGTCTTGTGAACAGCAGGGTAGAAAATTCAGTTGACAGCTCTGTTAAGCTACTTTCTTGTTGCCAACTGGAGTTTTTACCTAATTCTTGGTATTCAGTTAACTTGCTAAGGATGGCTAAGATAATAATAGAACCTTGTCTCCTTGGGTTCTGAGAATGTGTAATGAAAATCAACTGTCGGTGGTGGCTGTGGTGCAGAAGAACACTGAATACCCTTATCTAAATGCAGAGCTTACATTTGGCTTCTACAAGGAAAAACCATTTAAGCTGAGACCTAAAAAATAAAAAGAATCCCGTCTTATGAAGTGGGCTGAGGACAAATACTGCAGGCAGAGGATGGTCAAAGAGTGACTCTGGCTCTGGGGAGGTGAGGGCCACATGGGACCTCGTAACCCTGCCTAGGGATTTGGATTTTATTTGTGTAATTTGGAGTGTGACATGATTAGAGTTGTTCCAATCTTATTAAGCTCTCTAAAAGGATCTCGCCATGCCAGGCTGGAGGCTGGGTTTCCAGGTGAGCGAGAGCAGGCAGAGGGCCTGGTTAAAAGGAGGGCCAGTTAGAAAGTTTGGAAACTCTGTGAGAATATTTGGGGGCTTTGTTTATTTTATTGGTGGGGAGTATTTGGGGTTGCAGTTTGGTGTGAGTGTGTTTGCCTGTGTGTGTGTATGTGTGTGTGTGAGAGACAGAGAGATGGTATATAGGGTGTGGGGTGTAAGGTGTGGTGGGTGGTGGATGTAGGAAGAAGCCTTCAGATGTCCATCTCTTACTCTCTTGAAACTCACCAGTCTGTGTTGAAATTCCGTGAGGCTGGCCACCAGCGAGCCCCAGCCTCCTTCTAGCCTCACTCCCCTACCGGCACCGGGGTTATGGAAGCTTCTAGTTTGGAGTGGTGGGGATTGGAATTCAGGTCTTCACCCATGTCATCTCCTAGACCTTATCTTGATTTTTAAGACATCATTTGCTTTTTAAGAATTGTTTTTAATTACATTTATTTGTGTGTTCATGAAGGTACAGAGCTCAGAGGACAAAAGATGGGGTCAACTTCCTCCTTTTACCATGTGAGTACTGGGGGTCAACTCGAGTCTTGAGGCTTGAAGCAAGTGCGGTCAGTCACCTCACCATCCCCTCACGTGGTCCTTCTTTGTTATTTTGTTTCCATTACAGATAATGAAAATCATAAAGCACCTACTCAGCTCCTCCAGTATCGTTCCATTGAATTCCTAAAAAGTAGATAAAAAATATTACTTTCTTCCAACTATGTTATAAATATTGCTTTTGCTAGGCATGTGGCACACTTTTAATGCTATCACTTGAAGCAGAGGCAGGACAGATCTCTGTGAGTTCTAGGCCAGCCAGGTATCTGTATCAAAACAAGCAAGCAAACAACCTCAAAAACGATCATTTCCTAATAATTTCCACTAATTTAAGTTTTGTTTTGCTCTTTTAAAGCTTAGAATAATATACTAGTGTGTGTTTTTATATTTTAATTCACTATAGTAAAATTTTATGAAATCACTGAAATTCTCTAATTGCTGCATAATTGACTCTAAAAATTAATAATAGTCTTTCTTTTTCATATATTCTTTTATGTTCAAATTCACTTATTTTTATGTGCTATAATGCAGACCCAGGGCCTACTGTACATTTTGCAAGCCTCTAGCCAAACTGCATAACCCAACCCTTCTTGTGAGTTTCTATAAACATCTTCTCTATATTTTATATTTAGCAATTATTGTAGTAACACACCAATTTTATTTGTATTTGTGTAACTGAGTTAAATAGGAATATAAAACATTTATAGTCTTGAGCTTCAGAACTTTGTATGCATCCAGCCATTCAATCTCTCTCTCTCTCTCTCTCTCTCTCTCTCTCTCTCTGTGTGTGTGTGTGTGTGTGTGTCTATGTGTGTGTCTCCCTTTATCCTTTGTGCAACAATCTCACCATACTAAAGAATATGCTTTTCATATATTCACACTAGATCTTTTCCAAAGCCAAGAAGCAATGTTCCATATATGCAATTTCCTCTAATGTAAAAGTTAGCAATGAAGTGGCATTTGCTGTTGTAAATATTCCCCACGTTCTGAAGCAGTAGTAAATACTAATTGTCTTAGAACTAGTTGGGTTTGTGTTTTGGTTGTTTGTTTTTTGTCCTGAAATCATCATGATTCGAGTCTCATTACCAGAGTTTGTTTTACACATTCCAGCATACGGGTCCATCGACCTCTGGCAGCCACTATTTCTTCCATCGTGAGCACCAGGCTGCTCAGAGACTTGCTACGTGGTTGTCCTTTCTTGTAGGTTTGGCCAGGTATTCTTACTGTGTATCCTAGGATGATCTTTGACCCAAGGCCATCCTGTCTCATCCTTCCCAGTACTGGGAGTGCAGGCATTTCCCACCATATCAGCTTTGTGATCTTAAATTACGGGTGTTAAGTGCTTTGGATTGATTGAGGGTCTTAAAAGTATGAAAGTGAATTCAATTCGATTACCTTGAATTAGAAGTCTGGGGGTTGTTGGTATACTATGGAATGTGTAGACAAAGAGAAAAAGAGCATTATGTGAAACTGTATCATGTCGCTTCTGCATTTCAGTGACCAAAACACACAACAGGGCCAACCAAAAGGAGAAGAGCTTCATTAGCTCACAGATTCAGAGGGTTCAGTCTATGCTGGCTTAGTTCCTTGCACTTGGACAGAACATTCTGGCAACTAGAGCTCATGATAGATGATCATCTTTACCTCTTGACTGACAGGAAGCAGAAAGGAAGAAGAGAAGCAGGGAGGGGGGGAGGGAGAAGCATGACAAGGTTCCCCAGGGGCCCACTCCAGTGATCTGCTTTCTTTAGCCCCCACCACCTAACATACTCAGAACTCTCTAGAATAGTACCAATAGTTGGGCACCAAGCATTCATCAAATGAGCCTGTGGGGAACATTTTATATCTCAACTATAAAAAGTGTTCACTAATTCATTTTTAGGGATGTAATTCTTAAACATGACTGCACATTTGAAACACTTGGTAAGATTTAAAACTGACATTAATGCCTGAGTCCCACTCCCAAGAACTCTGACATAACTGATCTGGAGGTGGTGTAAAACTTTTAAAATTCAGATTATTCAAACATATGGCCAGGTTTTATGACCAGTAACTTGAAGGAATCTTATAACTATTTCCTTCCAGCACTAGGTTAATCCTAGCACTAGGGAGGCATAAGCAGGCAGACTTCAGTGAGTTCAAGGCCAGCCTAGTATATACAGTGAGTTCCAGGACAGCCAGAGCAACATAGCAAGACCATGTTCTCAAAGAAAAATAAGGAAAGAAACACAAACACAAAAATAAACCTACTAGTTATTTTATACAAATTCCAGATTAGAGGTTTGTGTAACCTACAGTAAACAAGTATGTATTATGTAAGTATATATAAACATTCATCACAATATCACTCAATAGTCCAAAGGAGGAAACCTGAATACCCATCAATAAATATGTGGGTAGCCAAAATTTGGTGTGTACAATACAGGAGCATATTATCTAGCCTTTAAAAGGAAGAGAATTTTGACACATGCCACAATGGTTTGTGTGAGTGAAATTTCACTCATCTTGGCTGAGTGAAATAAGGCAAACAATAAATAAGGCAAAAAAAAAATAAGAAAATGTGTAAGAAAAGGAGTGAGAATGGTCAAATTCTTAGGGCCTGGAAGTTGGCTACTTGGGCTAAGGAGACATGGGAATTTTTGTTTAAATGGGCACAGAGTTTCCTATTTGGAATGTTGAAAACCTTTCTGGAAATGGGTAGTGATTGCATGACATTGTGTATATATTTAATGCCACAGAATTGTGTGCTTGTCAGTGGTAAAAAGGATACATTTTATGTCCCATATTATTCATTTGTTTGAGACAGGGTTTCATGAAGCCCAGGCTAGTCTTAGACTCCCTAGGTAGTCATCAGCAATTTCTTTGAACCTCTGTTCCTTTTTCTTCCACTTCCAAACTTCCAAAGGACTAGGATTGCATATATTTTAACACAAGAAAACACATATGCACAGAGAAAGACACATTAGGTATTGCAAGCTTCTTTTCCTAGCTAGATTCAGAGTGTCAGGTAGCATAGATCATAAGATCGTTTGTTTCAGGAAAGACTAATTGTTTAGTGGTAATTGTTTTCCTTATACCATTATCTTGTTGTCTTATTCAGTGTTCTATTGCTGTGAAGAGACACCTTGACCACAGCAACTCTTATAAAGGAAAACATTTAATTGGAGCTAGCTTACAGGTTAAAGATTTATTCCATTATCATCATGGTGGGGAGCATGGCAGCATGCAGGCAGGGTGCTGGCAAAGGAGCTAAGCATCCTATATGCAGATCTGCAGGACCCCAAAGGCCACCTCCAGTGATTTACTTCCTCCTAAGGCCATACCTCTAATCCCTGGCTTCCCAATGTGCCAATGACCAAACATTCAAACATATGAGCAGAAGGGGCCATTCCTATTCAAACAACCACACATGTACTCAAGCTTTTTTAAGTTTTATTTTATTTTAAATGTGTGTGTGTGTGTGTTTGTGTGTGTGTGTGCATGTACATGTGTGTAGGCACCTGTGAAAGCTAGAAGAGGCCACCAATCCTCTGAAGCTATAGTTAGAGGTGGTTGTACTGCCTAACATGGGTCCTGGGCACCAAACTGAGGTCCTATGGAAGAACAGTCAGTGATCTCAACTGTTACAACATTTCTCCAGCCCCTACTTGCGTTTTAAAAATTAATTTGTTTGTATATTTGTTTGTTTGGGTCTTTTAGAGATAAGCTCTCACTATGTATCCTAAACTGGCCTTGAACTTATTATGTAGCCCAGGGTGACCTCAGATCTATAGAAGTCATTCTTTCTTAACCATTGAAATACTGGGATTGTAAATGTGCAGGGATTAAAGTGCATACCACCATGCCCAGTTTCTCAGACCATTTTCAAGGAAAGCAGTACTTACACATTGTAAAAACTGTGAGCTGCCCTTACATCCTCACACAAACAGACAAGTAGGGCCTGGAGCTGAAGTCTGCCACACTCTGCTGTAAAGACCATTGTGTATGGAGCTTTTTGAAGCCAAGATTAAAGGTATCTCAGTCACCCTCATACCTTTGACATGGGCCTACCTGGAAAGCACATGGATATGAACAAAGCTGAGACATCCATCCACTATTGCTTTCCTGATTTGAATGTCCACTGAGATTTAATGAACAGCAGCAGCAGCTGTCTGGATTCTGCACTGAGAAGAGATCAGGAAGAAGAATGATTTGTCATTGTCCCCTAGTTACTATTTCCTAAGTGACATAAATTCTCAAGAGAAGTGTGAGTTGCATCTGACTTGAAGTTTCTAGTGTTCCAAAGAGAACGATGAATTGAATTAGAACATCTCTCTTTGGTGAGAAAAAATGAGACCATTTATGGGTGGTCTTGGCTGATAAAAAGCAATAGATGACATTGTCAAGGGAACCCCTCTGGGACTGTAGTCCTGGGGTTCTGATATAGCGCATGTTGTTAACAACCTTTCCTGCCATGATTGTCCTTCACAAAGTACTCTGTGATAAGTTGATGTTGGACACATGTAGGTATGTCTGCACCAGAAAACACAGAGTTCACGAGGTCTGCCACATATGCTTCCTTTGCAAGAAGAAGATTAGAATCTACTGATTTGAGGTATTCCATGCCAATGTGGCTGCTACCAGAGACTATATTAATTCCCATGCTGCTGTAACAAGTGTGTACCTTGAAGCAGTATGTATGTATTGTTACAGTTCTGGAGGCCTAGAAACCAGGAATTGGAACTTAGTTTCACTGAACCAACATTAAGGTATCAGCTAAACCATACTCCATGGAGGCACTACCTATCCAAGCTTCAAATCTGTGGTGTGCATTTCTTGGTAAGGACACCTTTTATCAGTTTCAAAGCCAGCAGAATAACCCATAATGTGCCCTCCCACACACACACTTTAGTTGCTGCATTGTGCTATCTGCTGTTCTGTGGTTAGATCTTCTTCAGTCTTCCTTATAGGGAACACAAGACAATTGTCCCATCCTGAGCTCCTGAGTTGAGCTGCATCTGAAAAGCCCTTTTGCCATATAAGGCTCCTGGATTAGAGTATGGACCTATTTATATACCATTATTCAGTTTCCTGCTTGACCAAACTGAACAGCTAGCCTTTGCCACTGTATTTCAACAGGAATCTTCTTATGAGTTGAAGTTACAAATTTTATCTTCTCTGGTCAAAGAAACCCTTTTTATATTTTTGTTTCTAAAAGTACAACTGAAAGAAACCTTGGAATCTTATTTATCTATCCAAAACTTTAAGATAATACATACACTGCTTCCAGGCACACACACATTCCAGGAGACGTGTAGAATTACTACAGTTTGTGGCAGGAGCTACGTTGTCATGGCATGCCTCCAGTACAGGCAGTTCTAGAAGAGTCTTCTGCTTGCCAAGAAACTGTGTTCTGAGTTTCCTGTAAAGAAGCTTAACATAAATATTTTGATATTTAAAATTTGTTTATTTTATTTTATAATATAACTGTTTTTCCTATATGTATATATGTAGTGGTGCCCATATAAGTCAGAAGAGGGTATTGAGTCCCCTGGAACTGGAGGTACAGGTGATTGTGAGCTACCTTGTGAGTTCTATGAACCAAACCTGAGTCCTCTGGAAGAGCATCAGGTGTTCTTCATTGCTGAGCTATGTCTCCAGCCCCTGCATAGATAAATATTTTGAAGAATATCCTATCACCAAACTCAGGAGCATGTAGCTATAAAACAAAGCCCCTAAATGAGCTTCTAGATGCCTTCTAGATCAGGGATACTCCAAAAAGCTTTCAGTGAGAATTGAAATGAACTGTATTCTATGTTGTTTACCATGTATCCAATAACTGCACAGTCATTTAATTGAATTTATAGTCAAATTTCCTGACATACCATTAAGGCTTGTAATAAAAGCAATAGTCATAGAGACATATGGTATTGCTACGAAGAAACACAGGCCAACTAATAGAATGAATGGAGTTGGGAAACCAGTCCACTTACATATAACCAGTTGCCTTCTGACAACTCCAAGTGAGAATGTGATCTTTGAAATGAAATACACTAGAATAGTTGGCTATCCACATGAAGAAATGGTATGTGAGCACACCTCTGTACCCCACTGTCTTAACTAGGTTTTTACTGCTGTGAAGAGACACCATGGCCATAGTGCTGTGAGATAATCCTTCTGTACACTGTGAATATATGTTACTCTCATTGGTTAATAAAGAACTGACTGGCCAGTAGTCACTCTGGGTGGAAGAGGGATGGAATCAGTGGTGGAATCACCAGGAGACACAGAGGGAGCAAGATATGCTAGAGGACCGGTAAAGCCATAAGCTATGTGGCAACACATAGATTAATAGAAATGGGTTAATTTAAATTGCAAGAGCTAATTAGTAATAATTACTAATGAGCATTTGTAATTAATATTGTAATGCCCAAAGCTCGACCTGCAAAGAGACCACCGGAGAGAGAGACGTCTGAAATGCAACAGCAAGGTTTACTGTCAGTGTGATACAAGCCAGGCAGGGAGCTTGCTCCCCACATCCGTACAAGGCAAGGAAGAGCTGAGCACTTCAAATTACTCAAGCTTTTTATAGGCAAAAACCTCAAGGCAGGGGTTACTTGGGCTCAAGGGTGCAAGTATGCTGCTAATTTGCTCGTGCTTAGGGACTTTTAACAGCCTAACATTCCTGGACCCCACCTGGGTAGGGTGGCGGTTTTACTGCTTTAGGGTTGGATCATCCATGTGTCCTCAGATAGTGCTTACCTTATTCTTTGTTGGAACTGGGCAAGCCCCTGCCAGGAATGTGAAATCAAACTTTATTTTACCTTTATAATACAAAATGGCTACTAGAATACAAAATGGGGTTTCTTGAGCTAAGTTTACTCTCTTCAAATATAAGTTTCAGTGAGTTTATTTGGAAGCTGTTGGCATGACAGAAACTTCCACCTACACCATGACAACTCTTATAAAGAATATCTTTTAACTGGGATGGCTCAGTTCCATTTTAGAGGTTTAGTCCATTATCATCATGGCAGGACAGGGCAGCTTGCTGGCAGACATGGTGCTGGAGGTGCTGAGTGTTCATACATCTGGTCCTGCAGGCAGCAGGAAGTAGTCTGAGATACTGGGTGTGGCTTGAGCAGATATGAGACCTCAAAGTCCACCCCCACAGTGACACACTTCCTCCAACAAGGCCACACCCATTCCAACAAAAGCACACCTCTTAATAGTGCCACTTCCCATATGCCAATTACATTCAAAATACTACAAGGAGAAAAGGTTTTATTTGATTTCCATATCCCAAGTCATATTCCACTGAGGGAAGTCAGGACAGAAACTCAAACCAGGCAGAAACCTGCAGGCAGGAGCTGATGCAGAGACCATGGAAGGTTGCTGCTTACTGGCTTGCTCCTCATGGCTTGTTCAGTCTACTTTCTTATAGAACTTAGGACCACCAGGGTTGTTTCCAACCACAAACCGCTGGATCCTCACTTATCAGTCACTAATTAAGAAAATACCCTACAGCAGTGGTTCTCAACCTTCCTAATGCTGTGACCCTTTAATACAGTTCCTTGTCTTGTGGTGACCCCCAACCATAAAATTATTTTTGTTGCTACTTCATAACTGTAATGTTGCTACAATTATGAATTGTAGTTCGAATATCTGTATTTTCCAGTGGTCTTAGGTAACCCCTGTAAAAAGAGGCATTTAATTCAACAGGGGATCACAGAGAACCTTTACCCTTCAGGCTTGTTTACAGCCTGATCTTATGGAGGCATTTTTTTTTCCACTTGAGATTTCCTCCACTCAGATGACTTTAGTTTGTGTAAAATTGAGACAAAACTAACCAAGACACCACCATCCCAACCATGGATGAGCAAACTAAAACTTGGAGAAGGCAGAGATTTTTCAATAAAAAACAAACACAACACAACAAAACAAAACAAAAGCAAAACTAGCCCTAAAAATAAAATTAGACTGTTTTAATGTCACAGATATTTTTTCCTCAATGGACATCATTCAAAGAATCAAAAGAAATTAGAGTGAGAAGAATATTTTTCAATATATGTAGACCAATATTCAGAATATTAAAAAAAAACCCAAAAATATAACACTTTTTAAATTTTTGAAACAGGGTCTCACTATGTGTCTCTGGCAATCCTGAAACTTATTATGTAGACCAAGTTGGCTCCAAACCTACAGAGATCGGCCTGCCTCTGCTTCTGAGTGCTAGGATTAAAGATGTGTGCTACTATGCCTGTCTCAGCACTTTTGCTTTAAATATTACTTTAATTACATCTGTTTATTCATTTATTTAGTGTGTATACATGTGCATGCCTGTACACGTGAGCTTGTTCATGCATGTATGCCACAGAGTGAATGTGAAGGTCTGAGGACATCTTTTAGGAGTTATCTCTCTTCTTCCCCCAGTGGGTCCCCAGGATTAAACTCTGACTGTCCAGCTCAGCACCAAGTGCCTTACCTGCTAAGTCACCTCACTGGCCCTCAGCAGTGTTTTTAGGTCAGTTCTCAGTCTGAAGCTCTCACTGTATCTCACTCTGGCTTCAGGTTTGAGATCATCTTTCTTCAACCACCCAGCACTGACATTCCAAGCTTGTACCACTGTAACATCACAACCATGTTATAAAGGCATTCTAGAACCAGGCAAAACGGTCCACACCTGTCATCTCAGCACTCACGAGGCAGATCTCTGAGTTCAAGGCCAGCCTAGTCTACATAGTGAGTTCCCTGACAGCCAAGGCTACACAGAGAAACTCTGCTTTGAAAAACAACAAAATGCACGTGTGAAGATCAATAGCAGAAAGGTTGGGAATATCATAAAGCCAATTTTATGAAGTATTAGCAACAGAATCTATATAGTAGGTTTAAAGGATTTACTTTTACAAAATTATTTAAAATGTGTTGAATAGTTGAGAAGCTTCAGAGTTAAATGCCAGAAAGATAGAAAACATTTAGAAAAAAATAGGAAGGGGGCACAGAAAACATAAGCAGAGGCTTTCCAAAGTTATTTCTGAACAGCTAGTAAGCAGATGAAAAAGTTTCCAATGGACTAGCATCGTAGTGAAGACAGAGAAGGAACCACAGGCCAAGGTCATTCCCTGAAAAGACCTGCCGCCAAGCCTGATGACTTGGATTCTGTTCCCCACAACCCATAAGAAAGGACAGAGCCAACCTTCTGGGGTTGCCCTCTGAACTCTACATGTGCATCATGGCACAACCTTTTCACACCCACCCCCCATAAGAAGATGTTTTTCTTTTTTTCAGTCATCGCCAGCAACATGACACATTCCAGGCCAGCCAATGTTATATTGGACATTGTCTCAGAATAAAAACAAACAAAATGAAAGCGCTCTACTTAATTACCACAGAGAAGCTAATTAAAAACACAGGCAACTCAATTATCACCCACCAAAACAGGAAAAAAAAAGTGTTGATGGGAATGTTGAACTTCAACTCCATATGCTGCTGATGGGAGTGTAAGTTAACGCAAACACTCCAGTCAATTTAAAAATATCCAGTAAATCTGATCATGGCCATAACCTTGATCCAAGACTTCTGTTTGTTGGCATATAACCAAGAGATATGCTTACCATGTATCACATGTTTCAAAGGATGTCATCACTATGGCCACAGAAGCAATGTTTTAATCATTTCAAAATGTAGAAGACTCCAATTACCGTCAACATTTGTCTGGATACTTTTTTTTTTTTTGCAGTCACTCACTGTAGTGCAATGCATCCTCAGAAACAAACTATGAAAAATATAGGTGAACCTCACAATAGCAAGTTAAAGAAACCAGAAACAAAATGCATGTGTTGACATAAACACAGGATATGGTCCCTGAGGTGGAGGAGGTTGGTTAAGTGTCTGGGGAGAAACATTCCAGGATGCTAGTTATGGTCATACCTGAGTGTGATTTGTTTATTTATTTTTATTTATTTGCCTTGGTGTTTGCCTAGAGCTGGGAAGTAGAACTGCAGACAGTTGTGAGCTGCCTTGTGGGTGCTGGGATTAAATCCGTGTCCTCTGGAAGAGCAGTCAGTGCTCTTAACCGCTGAGCCATCTCTTCAGCTGAGTGTGATTTGTTTGTGAAATTTTGACAAACTACATTAATTTCCTGTGCATTTACCTGTTATAGTTGAATAAAAAGTGTCTGCCAGAGCCTATAAACAACAAGGGATCACAGGATTTGTCATCTGAGGAGCTCTGGTCAGATTTGAGAGACATGATTAGACATTATTAGGGAGAGATAAGTAGAGGATCAGTTGGAGAGAGGCCAGACCAGACTAATCAGGGCTGGATTAGCAAACGGGACCAGAAGACTATCATGGAAAGACAACAGACATGATGGGATTCGTCTTACTCCGAGTTCTTTCTGAAAAATGTGAATACCTGTAGCGTGCTACTTTGATGATTTAATGTTTATTTGTAATTGCCATACTCTCCCCACACACGAGATCAATGTCCACTGTATAACTAACTATACAGAACAAGATAGAAGTACAGAGCTAAGAAACCTTCGAGAGAAAACAGTTGACAAAGTCTAGGCCGCCCAGCACCTGCTTGAGACTGCTTGACGGTAGGACAAAGGACAACAGGACTCGTCAGATCGGCCTGAAATGGGTCTAAGGAACCGAACTCTACTGCATCTTGTGGCGAGCTCAGACCACAGTCATCCTCTCTACAACCCCACCCCCAGCCCCCAGCGCGTGCCACCCCCATGTCAGCAGAGGGCCCAGACTGTGGCGGGGCGGGGATTCAGGCAGAAGGGGGTGGAGTTGGGGCTTGAGTTTAACCTATTACGTGCACCCAGAGCCTTCCCACCGGTGATTGACAGACGTGTCTACCAGTGTTTTTGCGTCCCGAGCACCTAGTTGCTTTTGTTGGGTTCCCGAGGTTTTTCAATTCTGAGTCACTGGGGTTGACCAACTGCTCCCAGCTAAAAGACCTAAAGGTGCAGCCATCTACCCATTCCCTTAAAAGGGAGCTTCTTTGGTCCTATTGGAGCATTCTTTAGTGCCTGAGGCAGGGCTTGGTACCCGGATAAAGGAGAGATTTGGCTGCTCCCGATGTTCCTACTCTTTCTCTAGCTCCTGCTTTTTTTTTTCTTTTTGCTTAAGTGGGATAAGGCAACATTTATAGTTTGAAGTACCTTTCCCGTGCAAACACTTATCACACAGTCCTTATTCCCTCCCCCAAAGGTCATGCGGCCCCTCTAGAAAAAGACTGTGTAGATTACATTTCTTCGCTTAGCAAGTAGCTTCAAATTATCTTACTTTCAATATTGTGAACCTATAGAGTGAGAAGGATCATATAACATGAAAAGTGTTTCGAAGAGCTTATGCATTTCTGGTGAGAAAGCTGGGTAGTTGCAGTAGAGAAAGTTGGAAAGTTCCTTAGAAATTAACAGTAAAAATAACCTGTAATCCAACACATACTTCTCAGTAAATGTGTAGAATGATTCAAGCAGACACTTGCATACCAATGTGTAGATTAACATTCACAATAGGCAAAAGAAGTAATTAGTTCAAATGTCCATCAACAGATAATCATAACTTAAACAATATTCATTCTTTGGATATTATTACTGTATGGATGAATTGTAAAACCAAGCTCCCTGGGGGCTTGGGCTCAGGTGACAGAGTCCCTAGCATGGAAGAAGCCCTAGGTTTGATCCCACGCACCACATAAAAAACGGGGAGAGAAGCAAGGGGATCAGAAGTTCACGGCCATCCCCAGATACATATTCTGAGCTCCCCAGGGTGACATGAGATTGTCTCCAAAACAAAAAGATAAAAACCAGCCGAACAAACAAATAAACAAAAAGGTGTGGGGGCTGGAGATAGGTTGATGGTTATGTTTGCTGCTCTCAGAGGACCAAGGTTTGGTTACAGCACCCATATGCTAGCCTACTGTCTGGCTCCAGGAGAGCCACTGTCCTTAGGCAAGCACGAAGTACGCTTACATGAGGAGAAAAACGCTCATACAATAAAAATAACTCTACAGACTTTGGCCTGAAAACGAAGCTGAAAATGTTCAAAGCTTACAAAATGTTCTTTTTCAGTGCTACGTTCAACTTCAAATGTATGTAGTATTTGTAGTGTGGGTTCCAAAGAACAAGAATTCTGGACACCCAGCCGCACACTGTATTATTCAGACTGTGTGCATTATTCAGACTGGAGACATCAGCATCCACCTTGAAAACTGACTATATTGATTTTCTCCCATGAGTACGCATAAAAAATACAGCTTCAACTTCAAACTAGCTCATTCTTTCTTTCCTTTTTTTAAAGTATACTTCTTTTTCTATTGGTTTTTTTTTTGTTGTTGTTTTTCATTCTTTTTTTTTTTTTTTTTTTTTTTTTTTTTTTTTTTTTTTTTTTTTTTTTTTTTTTTTTTTTTTTTTTTTTTTTTTTTTTTTTTTTTTTTTTTTTTTTTTTTTTTTTTTTTTTTTTTTTTTTTTTTTTTTTTCTTCAAGACAGGGTTTCTTATTAACAGCTCTTGCTGCCCTGAAACTAGCCTTGTAGATCAGGCTGGCTTAAAACTCACAGATGTGCCTGCCTCTGGCTCCCAGATGCTAAGATTAAAGTTGTAAACCACCACACCCAGCTCAAACTAAAATATACAGGCCAAGGGCAGTTTTCAGGACACATTTTTTTTTTTTTTTTTTTTTTTTTTAAGATTCTGTGTGGAGGGACGTGGTACTGTCTGCCATAATGTGGTACTTTAAAGTATCATTCCTATTTACAACTGGGGAAACACAAACTTACCCTTTAGTAGGTGGAAAAATGGAGGCTGAGGTGATATAGGGCCTAAGCCTTCAATTCCCTATAGGTAATTTGTACTTTTCTTCTTTAATACTTTATGAATATCTTGTGAAATTAATCATAATAGCTATTACTAGCTAGTAGTAATTTGGTTCATTTAACATTGGTTCTCAACCCTTCTAGAGGAGTCAGTCACATATCACATACTTACATTTTGATTCATAACAGTAGTGAAATCATAGTTATGAAATATCAACAAAGGTAATTTTATGGTTGGGGGTCACTACAACATAAGGAACAGTATTTAAGGGTCAATGTTGGGAAGGTTGAGAAGCTCACATAGTGCTGCTGATAAGTTTAGAGACCTCATCCAGTCAGCCACAGAATTCATAAAATGACTGAGGGCCAGAAATCCGAGGTGTCCCAATAGCCAATTAATTATGAGAAGTAGCTGCAAAGTTAACTCACTCTGAAAGAAAAAAAACTTGCTTACAAACAAAACTTCTACTTTCTCATTGTTACCCCTGTTGATTTTGCTGGGGCCAAAGCCAATAGAACATGCTTGGGTGTACATGCAGGACACTGTTTTTCCATTGACTGAATGTCTCTAAACAAATCTCATTGGCTTCATGGGTACATCACGCAGCCTATGAATCTGGGAGTGCTTGCAGTACGTGTCGATGCTAATCCAGAACTCAGTAAACTAGCTGGGGTAGGGAACTACTAATGGAGAGCACGTGGGCCTCACGTGTTTAAGGTGAGCTCACTCAGATAACCTGCAAGCTGTAAACTGCAAATACAAAGCTTGGGACTCCTGTGACTCTATACAGAAATATCTCTGAAGTAATGAGGCAGGAAAAAATACTCCCACTGACAAAGATACAATGTTTTGAAGGAAAACAGCAATGCCAGGAATAACGGTGGGTGCCTAATTTAAGGTAGTCAGGTCTGAGTTTGAGGCCATCCTGGTCTTTCCAGAACCAGGACTACAATAGGAAGAGGTTAGGCTGAGTTATATTGGGCAGTTTTGATAGACTCCAGATTCAGTTTAAAATCACTTTCCTTCCTTTATATGTTCAATCCCTGCAAAAATTATAATTTACTTTTTTATCTTAAATTTCTATTTTAAGCGGACATAATTTTAACCACAAGTACTTACTCATTCAGAAACTAACAAGTCTATATGCTTCCTTCTCACCTTTGTGTGGCTTCATGTTTGTTAATATTGCAACCTAAACACAGGAATCACGTGAAAGCATAAATGGAGTACTCTGGATACATTTTTTTTTTTTTTAACTTTTAGATTTTGACTGTTTGCTTACATGCATATATGTGAACCTCAAGCTTGCCTGGTACCCAGAGAAGTGTCAGACTTCCTAGGACTGGAGTTGGTTGTGGCCATGGGTGCTGAGACCCAAACTCAGGTGCTCTGCTGGTGAGCTGGCTCTCCAGCCTACTTTGCTAGACTTTTTACAAAGGTTTTCAGAACTTTGCAGGAATTCCAGTTCAAAAGGTTTTTAAAGACAACCAAACCCCAACAAATTACATAAATCAGACCTTTCAATTAAAACATTTCCTGTCTTTTTTTTCGGGCTAGTGCATGTGCCATCGTGGTGATAATAGGAGACACTTGGCAATAGTTTCAGCTTCATGCTTATCTTCGTTTCACCTGATTCAAGAACGGGCTGTGTCACCCTATTTTGCCTCCGGGTACCAGGCAAGCTTGATTTTAAGATTCCTCAGGACACACTATGATTATACTCATATAATCTCCATCTCAAAGCCCTTCATCTGGTCCTGTCAGATTAGGACCTAGATTTTCAATTTAATTCCCTTACCAAGGCCTGCCATCAGGTTGTCCATTTCGAAAAGAAAAGAAAAAAAAAATCTAAGTTACAGGTTGTTTTTTTTTTTTTTTTTTTTTTTTTTTTAACAACACCACCAGCAAATCTATGGAAGTGGAAACCTGTACTGTGCTGCCCTGGGCCACATGTGACTGAGCACTTGACAATGTAGCCAATATGGCTGTAGCCAACTGTGCTCAGAGTTGCCTAATTTGCTCACAGAAGTGCTGCTTTATTAATTAAAGCTGTGTAAACAGAAACAATTTAAAACACAATTGTAACCATTGATAATTGTATACATTGTATCTTGATCCACATCGTCTTCCCTCACACTCAGCCAACTCTGTATCCTTGATGGCAGCCCCCTCTACAATGAACTTATTACCAGAGGACCTGACTGTCAGGTTCTCCCAGCATCCCTCAGTCCCTGCTACAGGGAATGGCTGGCATACCCTTCCCCCCAGAAGCTCTTCCCTATGTAATCCAGGCATTTTTCTTACCTACCTTTTGGTCTCTTGGCTGCTATACTTAGAATTTCTCCCCTCTCCCCACATGGCCCATCTGTCTTGTCTGGGTATGCCTACTCTGGACTCAGCCAAATGACTCTGCCTCTACCCGTTCTTTCCCTCTACAACAAATTTCTCCTCCACCACACCTAATAGCAAAGTCATGCCCTTTGCCATTATTCTTTTTGAGGCTAAAATAATAACCCCATAGCTAAAGTTATCTTGGCACCAAGCATGACACCCCAAATTAGATTCTACAGATCTATATGCTCAAGTGTAAGGACATAGACAAACCCCAAAAATTAAAAAAAAAAAACAAACCATTATGGAACTGGTACATGAAAAGTCTTTATTTAAGATTCTGGGAAATTAGTGATATGCAGCAATAACATCTTGACCACTGGCTCATGATTAGACACTAGCAAAGAACTTGTCCTGGAATGAAGGTGTGGGGGAGGGGGAAGGAGCTGCAAGCACCATCTCCTTATAACATGAGTTAGTGTAGGCCTTTAATTCCGGGATTCAGAGGCAGAGGAGGGCCAGCTCTGGAGCTCCAGGGCAGTCAGGCATAGAGAAACCATGTCTTAAGCCCCCACCCCCACCCCGGAAGCCCTAACATATAACACCTATCTCAGTAACAAAGTGGCTGACAATGAATCTGATACCACACCCCTAATTCTTAGGTAGGACACGGGTCAGCCTACTTCACCTTGGAGGCATTACCCTCTTGCAACCGATCAATTTCTTTAGCTCACTCTTTTCTTCTAGTTTTCAACCTATAAAAATTAATAAAAAAATATTTTCAGATAAGTGTAAAACTAAACCGAAGTATATTTTTTCAGCCGACCTGAAACTTCATTTCTAGGTAAGTAAACGTACTCTTCTGGACTTTTCTCCCGATCAAATTAAACAAAGCAGGCCAGTCCTTTTTAAATTCTAAGTGACTACTTCATAATCGCCAGGTGCTGTGCTAATTCTGATTCGTCTGTTACTCCAGACAGGATCCAAAGAGGAGGTGAACAGTCTCCTCCGTGGGTTTTATGGAGAGTTCCTTTACCCTTCTGTGTTAGCCTCTTAAAGTACCGCGACAACCTTAAAAGGGCACAGGAAAGGGCGATTCAAAAACAGCTCAGCAAACACGAGTCAGGGGCACTCGGTCATTTGGGCCACGTGGCCTGGGCCTTCCTTCTGATCAATGTCCACACGTACCTGAGCTTGGGTCCGAGGCAGCAGCACGACCGGGCTCTGGGGACCGGCGCTGAAGGGTCGAGCTGCGGAGAAAAAGAGCGGTGGTGAGGGCGCCCGGGCCGGACAGCGCAGGGGACATTGTGTTTCGTGCAGTGCAGGGGACATTGTGTCTCGTGCGGCCCCGGGCTGGGCACAGCCGCCCGCCTCCCGGGCCACCGAGGGCTGCTCTACCCCTCCGTTCTGGCCACCGGGAGCAGCTGAGCTCAGGGCGGGCAAAGCTCGAGGGGACATGTGACGATTCTCCAGCAGGACACCCTCCCGCAGAACACTCACCACCAAGCCAGGGACGGAAAGACCGAAGCCGTGCACTCTGCGCTGATACTAGCGCCAGGGAGTAGGGCGGAGCTTGCCAGAAAGCTGCAGCCAATCAGCGTGCCGTTCGGGCAGGACAGGAAGAAGAGGGAAGCCAATCACCGGAAAGACTGTGGGCGGGGCTTCAAGGGCAGTCAATCGCCGACACGTTTCGGAACCGGCAAGTTGACTCGGCCATTGGCTGTAAGCCGCAGGTCCTCCATTCACTGCCGTGTTGCTGGGACCCTCCGTTTAAGCTTTGTCCCTCTTGCCGGGGGTCTGGTGGTCTCAAGGACTGTCCCAGGTTCTTGAGGCTTCTCCAGGTCAAGAACATTCCTTTTCTAAAGCTATGCTGGTGCTCGATGTGTTCCTACTTAGAACCAGTCTTGTTCTGCTAGTTCATTCCCAGGGCGTCTCCCTACCCTGGAAGGAAGGGCCAGGCTTTTCCCGTGTTCATTGTCTACGTTCTTGGAGAATAGTCATCAAGAAGTAGGGTTGAGGGGAGGGGAGAGGTGAGGCGGGCCACCATCGTTGTACTCTGGTGACGGACTTGAACTTGGCAAACAGTAGATGAACGGAATAAAATTGGAGTATTAGGAAAATAAGTAATTCCCCACATGTTTTCCAATTTGTTTGCAAGTTAAAACTTCAAAATCTCTTTAACCATTCTCAAGGTATAGATGGACAAGGGGACATGTTGAGCGACTTACTGTGGCCAGAGAGCAACTTAGCAAGGGTGATTCTAGGATTTGACCCCAGATCATCTGAAAGCAGAATGAGTGGCAGGTAGAGCCGCTGACTGGAAATAGGTGCTTCTATAGAGACGCATATAGTTGAACTGACAGCTAGCTCTTGGCCCAGAGGTAGAAAAGGAATGTGCTTGCCCACTTGAGGGCCCCAAAGTGTAAATGGAACTGAAAGGTATAGGGGCAGCGTGGCTTGAGAGGAGAGCGATTGTGGTGAAAGAATTTGGAGGGCCCTGTTGGTTTATATTTTATATCAAGAATAATAAAAAGCTGCACTAGTGTTTCGGCACAGGAGAATTGTAGGATCTGTTTAGGCATGATTAAGGTTTGACTAAGGAGATCTGGGTAGAAGAAGAAACGGAACAAATGTTAAGAATAAATATCAG
Organism: Sigmodon hispidus; assembly: GCA_004025045.1. NCBI lineage: Eukaryota > Metazoa > Chordata > Mammalia > Rodentia > Cricetidae > Sigmodon > Sigmodon hispidus. The sequence goes on from PVIH01003482.1 coordinate 73,797, forward strand.
CAACAAAGCCACTATTGTGTTGAGATGACAGAACACCAACTAAATTGGACAAATAAAAGATATTGTTTTTATTTAACTGTGGCGATTGTAGCCTAGCTACAAAGGAAGACTCTTGGAATTGACAAATTTTAGGACACTAATTCAGTAAATGGGTGGCAACCTGGAAAGATATATAGTAGGGTGATTCTACCTAACTGTAGCCTGACCTCAGTGCTCTGAGCACATTTCATTGGCTAAGCTAGGATCATAGGTATGTGTGGTGATGTATTTTATATTTAATAAAATCAGTCTGAAATATCACCATAGAAAACCTCCCACAACAAAAATGTTTAACACAGAAAATACAAGGACATGTTATATCTTAATATAAAGTTAGCTAACTGCTCAGGGTGTCAATCAGCTGAGTATTTAACTAGCAATGTTTGAGCAGAGAGAATAAATGTTCTGTACCTTTAAATGACTGGGAGATTTTTTTAGTCTTTTCTATCCTGTCTATTCATTTTCTCTATCTACTTAATAAAAGTATTAGATTTCATGTTCTTTCCTCTAGAATTTTTCTTCTGAAAAACTCAAAGGCAACAACCCACTTCTGAGGGTCTCTTCTCATCCCCTTTACCACGGCTGATATTCCATTGTACAGCAAGAACTTCTGGAATCAAGACCAAAGAAGGCTGTCTTAGTTACTTTTCCGATGCTGTGGCAAAAACACCACAACCAAGGGAACTTACAAAAGAAGGTGTCTAATTGGACTTACAGTCTCAGAGGGTTAGCATCCATGATGGCAGAGCAAACACATGGTGGCCTGAACTGCTGAGATCTTGAGTCTTGATTCATAAGGAGGAAGCAGAGAGAGCCTTCTGGAAATGGCCAGTCTTTGGGAACTTCAAAGTCCACCCCTAGTGACACACCTTCTTTAAAAAGGCCACAGCTCTTTATCCTTCCCAAACAGTTCCACCAACTGGGGACCAAATATTCTAACATATGAGTCTGTAGGAGCCATGTTCATTCACACTACCACAAAGATGGTCAAAAAAAACACAGTTCAGTTCTCTTGTTCTCAACTATGTTCTACCACAGAGCTACCTCCTTAGTCTTGCATTTTACTTTGAGACAGGTTCTCTCTAAGGTGTTCTGAGTGCCTTTTAACTTGCTATGTTGTTGTGGGATGTGAAGATGTATCGCTTTGAGTGGTGTAATGAAAACCTGAATAGTCACTAACTAGGTAGGAGGTATAGATAGGACTTGTGGGCAGAGAGAAAGTCGGAGGAGATGATCAAGAGGCAGAGGGATGCCAATGAGACGTGGAAGGAGTTGGACATACAGAATGAAGGAAAGACTGAAAGCCACATGGCAAAACATAGATGAATAGAAATGGGTTCATCTAAGTTATGAGAGCTATTTAGGAACAAGCCTAAGCTATAGGCTGAGCTTTCATAATTAATAAATATGTCTAGTCATCATTTGTGAGCTGGTAGCCCCCCCAAAATTCCAATTACATATGGTATCCAACATAGAGGCTGGAACAGACAAACATAGGGCCTGAGAAAGCTAAGAAAAGGTCTGAACAAGGAGCCAGATGAGGCTTCCTATTCCTGTAGTCTCTTAGGCAAACTAGTGTTCAGTGTGTAGAGGTGCTGCTACCGGCTGCTGCCTACAGGCTGGAGCCAGCCATTAATGCCGTGTACAAATGCCATGTGCCATGGAGAGCTGTGCAGCAGTAGCCTAACAGTTTAATATTTCGCTCACATGGTCACAGGAGGCTACAGAAGTGCAGAAAGCCAGGTCCAGATTGAAAAAACCTTGAACATATATAATATGCTTTAAAGTATGCCTAAATGCTGAAGAAAAGAAAATGGATATAGACAGCCTTAGAAAAACAGTTTAAAATGATAAAGCATTTAAAGAAAAAATAAAATAATATAAAAAATTAAGCCACATAAGGATGAGAAATATACAGAGCATTTGGATCCTGTATGGTGCTTTGTTGATTTTGAATTTTTGAATGCTGATGAGCTAATGGATTATGCTGAGCTGCTGAGAGACATTGGATTATGGAAGGAACTGCTGAAGCCAGCCTATATACTTTAGAAATTTTTTGACTTCAAAATGGAAGTTGAGAAATGCATTGCATTGAGGGAAAAAAAAAGTTATGGGTCTCTTCAAAAGTAATGAAGATCAGATTTGATTGGGGGAGGCCTCCTGAAAGTCTTGACTACATACATGAAAAAAAAAGAAACCAAGGAAGACTTCAGGATGGGTGACACACATGCTGATCCCTGTACATGGGAACAGCTCTGAGACTGGATGAGACAGGATGAATCTTGTTGGCTACAGAGTCCTCTTGGAACAAAAAAATTAATTTTTAACTGATTTGTGCATTCCATACTTGTCTTAGTGCATATATGTGTGATATCTTTAAAAGTTTGTGTTTTCAAAAAGAATAAAAGAACCAAACACCAATAAAGACAACTATCTAAGGCGATCCACACTCTCATAATGCCTCTGTTGCAATTTCCTCAAAGTTCTGCATCCAGAACAACTTCAAAGCTGCTCTCTGAGATGGTACAGCTTTAAAGACTATCCAGCCAGAACTTGAGATAAGCCCTTCACTTTCCCACCACATCACGACTGGACAGGGCTGGAGAGATGGCTCAGAGGTTAAGGGCACTGACTGTTCTTCTGGAGGTCCTGAGTTCAATTCCCAGCAACCATAACCATTTATAATGAGATCTGGTACCTTCTTCTGTATACTGTATACATGATAAATAAATAAATCTAAAAAAAGAAAAGAAAAGAAAAAAAGCTGGCTAAGCTGGAGCCTGTGGGTGAGCTAGCCAGACAGCAGTTTTCCTGAGCTGGAGAGATGGCTCAGTGCTTAAGAGCACTGACTGTTCAATTTCCCAGCATCTACATGGGAGCTGACAACTGTCTGTAATTCCAAGATCTAATTCCAAGATCTGACACCCTTACACAGTTATACGTGCAGGCAAAACACCAATTCACATAAAATAAAAATAAATATTAAAAAAAGACTGGACAACAGCTAGCTCTTCCAGGACTTGGACTTAACCATTATGACAATTTTCTCAGAGTCCCCTAAAAATGCCATCATCCTCAGACAACAAGAAGCAGTTTAGAGAACATGATGCCCGTATTCCCAGGAGTTGGGTGGGGGTTGTTTGGTCATTTGTTCAGTTATGGATGTTTTTCATCATTTAGTGGGATTGATTACAAGTTGTTATTGGTCATGGTCAAGAAGAAAATTGATCAAAGGAGATTAGATTAAGGGACTGATTTCTAAAAGGAAAAAGGAAGAATATAGTATAGAAATGATGAGATAAAAGAGTAGATTGTTGAGTCTACTTTTTAACTAAAAAACTTAGCTCAAATGTTTTACATTGGGATGGATTTTTGCATATTGACACAAATTTAAAGTTTTTTGTTATACCGTATATATATTTCTACTCATTTAAGGTACTATACCTATGTAGCTCATTAAAAAATGTATAATTAAGAAAAGCAGGTTAGTAGTTAGCCATCTATAATAATCAAACTTATAGTCATGTGTTAGATATATTTTCCAGATCAAACAGAGATATGGTCTTCAAACACTTCAAAGACATACAAAATATGGCATTTAAAATGTTTTAATAACATAAGGCTTTTCATGACAGTGAGACAGGTCTGTTCCTGGCAGCACAAATTTACTTCAAAAAAAGGATAATGGGCAGCAAAGAAACTCCATATGGAGTTTGCTTTCAATGTGGCAAGGGTAGCCATTTGGACAAGAAACTGCCCTTGCCTCAACTGCTGACTGTATGCTATCCAAATCGAACAAGAAAAGAAAACAACTACTGAACTTTGCCATGACAAGGTGGGACAGCCTTCAAAATTCCTGCTTTACAGAAAAGTCATATATTCTAGGCCTGTGGACCAAAGATGGATGCCCCAATGTCGCAGAGAAACCTGGAGTGACTGTCCAGGCAGCCAGCTGTTTCTGTCATTTTTATAGTTTTGGAAGTTGCTTGCTCTACACTTCTTGTTTACTCAGATAATATTACGTCCTTCTCAGGTTTTTATGGGGTTGAACACTAGATAGTTATAATTACAGTTTTCCTTGCTACCAAATTCAGAAAAGAAACTTACATAAGAGATGTAAAATTTATAACATTGAGAAACATAAAAGCTTAAGTTGTTTATTTAAAATAATGTTTTAAAGTCTAAAAAGATATTTTTAGGATAATAATAAAAGTTATGATAAAAAGTGGTTTAGGCATAAAACTTTAGGTCTATCAAGATAAAAAAGCTAATACAGTACTTTCCCTGGATTTGCCAAATACAATTGGACTGAATATTATAAATGTATTTCTTACCTGGTAATTGTTCTTACTGTGTATAATTTTACTCTTTCTTTATCCTCCCAATAGCTGTCCTTATTGTATATAGTTTTACTATGTTAGAACTAAAACCTTTCCTTTTTATTTAGACAAAAAGAGGGAAATGTGGAATATTTGTATGCTGTGTAAAGATATATTGCTGTTGTGAAGACATAGATTTACGATTACAAAGTTTTATTTCAGGGAAAGACCATTTAGTGCCTGGGGGCAGGACCCAGGTCTAAGAAGAATCTAGGAAATACATCAGGAATGCTCCTGACAGCCAGTGGATTCAAAACTTGGTTTCATGCTGAAAGCTCATCCAGTAGATTCAAGACTTGTGTTTGTGCCAAAAGTTTAACCAATACTTTCCAAGAATTACTCTACCCTATACCCCTTTACCCAATTCTGAAATGCCAAGACGTGTAACACCCCACTTCAGTATTTTTTTCTTTAAAACCCTCTCAACCCTGAGCTCGGGACCGAATTCCTTCTGCTGTGGTGGAACAAAGGGTTTTGGCCTGGTTCGTTCAAACCTGTTCAAAAGAATAAACTGATCCTCATGTGTTTGCATCAGAATCTAGCTCTCTGGTGGTCTTTGGGGGTACAACATCTGTGATTGCTTAATAAAGATCTAAATGGCCAATAGCTTGTATAGCTCAGGTATGTTCTAACTTGTTACCTTCTCTAGTTCTGGGTGCTGGGATCATAGGTATATGTACTACTCTTCATTCAGGCTTTTTTTTTTTTTAATTTAATTGAATATTTATTTATTTATTTTGGTTTTGGTTTTGGTTTTAATGATCCTGGGCATTGAATATAGGTCTGGCCTCCCTCATGCTCTACCCCTTCCAAAACCTTTTTTATTCCTTTGAAACAATGTCTCATTAAGTTACCCAGGCTGACCATGAGTTCACTATAGGCTTGGCTAGGCTAGAACTTTCCATCTTGCCTCAGCCTCCTAAATAAAAGGGACTATATCCCTGCACCACCATGCCTGGCTATATGCTTAAATTATTTTAAATAAAATGTCTAATATGTGAGATGATTTTATTTGCAAGTTTTATTTTAATAATAAAAATATATTTTTAGAAATTTTGGAAGAAATTAAATTTTCAAACATGCACAAAAAAGGAGAGTTGAAGGAGCCACAGCTGTGCATTCTTCTCCTGGAAAACAACCGTTTACCTCAGACCACTTGCTTTTCATACTCATTCCAGCTATCATCTTTTTTTTTTGTGTGTCCAAGTATCTTAAATCAAATCTCAAGCTTTGTTTATTCCATTTCTAAATACTTCAGTATTTATTTTGAAAGAAAAGACTGAATCATGCTTGAGGACAATGCCAATGTAACTGCTAAAACAATGGCCCCAAGTTCACACAGATTCTCTATTGTCATATAATGTTACTTTACAGTGTGTCCCTTTCAATAAAGACTTGAACAAGCTCCCTTTATTATGTTTACTTGTGTTTCTGTTAAGCTTCTTTTAGTCTAGAAAAAACAATAAGCTACTTTGTAATAATGTCTCTTACCTTTTAGATAACTTTTTGAGGTTGAATGCAAGTGTTTTAAGTCATTCTTTTTAGTGAACAAATCAGTATTTTTAATATTCCTAGGTCTTATAATTATCACCATTGTCTACTCCCAAATAACTTGCACAGTCAGTGCTTTATTGGAAAAACAAGCCCTGTGGGGCTGGAGAGATGGCTCAGCAGTTAATCTGAATCTCACCCAGATTCACATGTATACATATACAAATGAGAAATAAATAAAATTTAAAAACCCCTAAACTTCCTTAGTCCTTACAAAATATTCTCTATGGATTTTTCTTTTCTATATTTTTCATAGATATGGAATCTTTTAAACTGGACTTTCCTCATTTATACTTGTTCCAGGCTTCCTGCACATTATGTTATGAATCACACATCAGTTTGTTTTATGGTTGAGCAATAATTGCCTTATAAGGAACAGCATTTTGTTTAGTCATTCATCAAGTTTTGTGTAGTCTGCTTCTTGTACCCCATGGTCCTGCAGATGCTGAATTCCTTGTGTGTAGCCACAGCTAGCCTTGACCTCCTGGTCTTGCTTCCAGGGAGTACAGACAAATATGGGCCACCACATTCTACCAGTTTTTACCTCTAGAGACCAGGCCACTGTCCTGAACTTCGTTGCTTGTAGAGTTTGACTGATTGCTTATTTCTGGTGCTATTATTTCTGTTTTTCTTATAAATTTGAGAGAAATTTCATGGTCTTGAAGGTTTGATTGTCAAACTTTAATGCATTAAATAAACCCCCTGGTTTGCTTGCTAGAGGTACAAAGTACCAGGCCATGTTACCAGAAAGTAATTAAAAAACAGATTGATTTATTTTTATTTTATGTATGTGAGCATTTTGTCTGCATGTTTGTCTGTGTACCATGAGTTTGCCTGATGGTGGAGGAGGTCAGAGAGGATATCGGATTACCATATGGGTGCTTCATGGAGCCTTGGTTTTTCTAGAAGCACATTCAGTGTTCTTAAGTCCTGAGCCATTTCTCCAGTCCCAGAGAATTATTTTAAATGTTCTCTGAAGGAACCTGGGATTCTGTATGCTTAACACATCAGTTGCTCTGTTCTCAGATCCTGAACATAATTTGTACACACATATACAAGAACACTATATTAAAAAAAAAATCTAAGTGTCCCTAAATCTTGACCTTAGCAACATTTAGCATTACACAGGAATGCCATAACAACATGTCAGGTTCCCTAATATGTTTAAAAATAAATTTGTAAATATAACTTTTAGAATGAATAAAAAGGATCTAAGCTCTGAGGTGAAGCTAGACATTTGACATAATGATGGTCATGAGAATTACATTTGGTGGTTTATCAACCTCTTTGCCCTGGGCCAAGGTTAGTTTTATAGGCGATAAAAGCCAGGTGCCTCTAATAACTAATTTATTGTACAGGTCTTTCCAGTGTTGACCTCCAGATATTCAAATGCACTCTGACTAATTAACTATATAGGGGAAATTGATTTTATGGAGAGAGAGAGAGAGAGAGAGAGAGAGAGAGAGAGAGAGAGAGAGAGAGAGAGAGAGAGAGAGAGAGAATGCTACAGTGCCCTTGTGGAGCTCAGAGGGACAACTTTTGGGGGTCGGTTCTCTTCTTCCACTTTGGGATCCAGGGATCTAGCTCAGGTCCCCAGGATTAGCGAAAAGATCCTTTACCTGCTGATTCTTCTCCTCAGCTCAGTGTGGGAAACTGAAATTATAAATCTGATACTACTTTCTTTAAGTTGACCCCAAACAATTCAAGTTGTGACTGTGGTAATACAGCTGTCATTTTTCGCTAGAAGTAGACCGTAACAAAGGGCAGCTATGCCTGCTTTCACATAATGTTACTATGTAAACAATGCATTTTACAACAGAAAAGCTCTCTAATATAAAGAATTGTTTTCTCTCATGTTCCTGGAAATGTGCTTATGATCTCTTAATAGAAAAATAGTACTTTTTAGCCCTGCTGTCAAGCCACATACGGAGTTCTATTTATTCTGATTTCATGAGCTGTTAAAGAAATGATAAGACATGGGGCAGTGGTGGCATACACACTTTTAATTCCAGCATTTGGGAGGCAGAGGTAGGTGAATCTTTGTGAGTTCAAGGCCAGCCTGGTCTATAGAGTGAGTTCCTGGATATCCAAGGCTACATAGAGAAATTCTGTTTTCTAAAAACCAAAAAATAAAGAATATCAGAGAACAGATCCACCCACAGTCAAACCAGGAGGTTCAGAGAGTGGTGACCTATGCCTTTAATCCCATAACTCCAGAGATCTTTCTGTGAGTTCAAGGCCTAAAACCAAATAGTAGCCCACACCTTTAATCTTAACTCTAGGATTATGATGCAGAGTTGAACCTGGAAATGAAACAACTGGGCAAAGAAGATATTTGAGGAGGCATAGGCAGAGGGTGTGGGATTCTGCAGAAGCAACGAGGAGTCAGGTTGAGGGTTCTGGAAGATAGATTTTACCCTCACAAGTTGACTGGGTGAGATTTGACTGTGATCTCTTTACTCTCTCTGATATTCCAGCTTTTCCCTAATATCTGGTTCTGAGTTTTCATTAAATACAAACTAGAATTTGTGTATCAGTTAGTCCTGGGTACCTGGAAGGGCAGAGTCTTGACTTTGTTTCAGCTACTCAGTATCCTTAAAACTGTAGGGATTTTACCCCAACAACAGATCCTGTATAATGCAGTTCTACGTGACAAAGAACTCATTTCCCTGCACAGCATCACAAACACAGTAAGGCAGCATCTACCTCCTGGAATCCTGCACTGTTCTCCTTCTGGTTCCAGAGGTCCCCAACCTTTTTTGGCTTATGCCATCTCCCCAGGTAATATGCACCTTCTTCTTGCCTTTCTATCTGAAATATGAATTAGCACTGTTGCCACCCACTCTAGGGCTGGATTGCTCATCCCCTCCCCCCCAGGGAACACACTTTCCATATTTTGTTTAAGTCTTCGAATGCTTGACATTTAGAACAAAACATGTACTTAGTTGGTTTTCCATAAAAGATGTTCCATTTTTATAGTTTCATTTGTCTTTAGTTATTGAATTTTAAGTAGCATTGTTGAATGCATTGACTCACAGAGTGAAAATGTGATGCTTAAAAAAAAACCCAGCTTCAGATGTACAGATCTCCTTGTCAACTGTTTCCTGCTCATCAGAGAAAGCTTGAGCACATCTCTCAGCAATTTTCTCAGCAGGTGCTTCGGAAGAAGTGTGTGGAATAGGTTCCTAGGGATGAAGAAATCTGGAGACTCTCGGATGGGCATAGTTCCTGTGTGTGTGCTAGAGAAGTCTTGCCAATATCCAGCTCACAGAAAGAGCATTAATAAAAGGACTGGGCACTCCACCAGGATCTTGCAGGGGGCACAATTACAACTGTCCAGTTTGAGAGTCTTCAGTTGCTGCCAATGTCCTGACATTGATGTGTCCAGGCAGAAACCTAGCCCTAGGAGAACTGGCACAGGTTAGGGTTTGGAAACTGAAATGTCTATTGTTGCCAAGAAGGTCATAACAAAGGTGAGGAGGCCTGGATCAAAGATTGTGGTGAGTCAGGGAGACATGTCACCCTTAAAGGAGTCCATTCCACTCAGCTACATGTGGCCACAAAGAGGAATGTGGACCTTGAATGGCTAAAGCTTTTGATAGCTCAAAGACACTGATAATGTGATGTTTTTGCTGGTTCTTATTGTATATATGTGTGTTTGTGGGTATATGCACACATCTGTGTCCATTCATGTGAGCAAGAGCATGGAGGAGACACAAGTCAACTTCTGATGTCATTCCTCAGACATTGCCCATCTTGTGTTTTGAGACAGTCTGTCTTTGGTTTGGAGCTCAAGGAGTAGGCTAGGCTGGCTGCTTAGGGAGTCCCAAAGACCTTCTTATCTCTGTTTCTCTAGTATTAGGATTACCAGGGCTTGCCACTATGCTAGGCTTTGTTAAAATGTGCTTTGGGGATTGAACTCAGAACCTCATGCTTGCAGGATGTGGTGTTTGAATGTAATTGGCCCCCATAAGTTCATAGGGAGTGGTACTGTTATGTTAGGAGGTGTGACTTTGTTGGAGTGAATATGGCCTTGTTAAAAGAAGTGTGTCACCATGAGGATAAGCTTTGAGGTTTTCTGTACTCAGGGTACCACCCAGTATCCTGTGTTTCAGTCAACTTCCTGTTGCCAGCAAGATGTTGGACTCTCCGTTACTTCTCCAGCACCATATCTGCCTACACACTGCAATTCTCCCTGCCATGATGGTAGTGGACTGTACTGAACCTCTGAAACCATAAGTGAGCCACTCCAGTTAAATGTTTCCATTTATAAGAACTGCCATGGTCGTGGTGCCTTTTCACAGCAATAGAAACCCTAACTAAGACACAGGACAAATACATCGCTGACTGAACTATCCTCCTTGGTCAATAATCTGAGTTTTTGATGGTTTCTTTTCTTTTCTTTTTATATTTTCTTCTGAGATAATGTATCATGTTGCCCAGGCTGGCCTCAAACTCATTATGTAGTCAAGGCTGGCAGTAAACTACCAGGTCTTCTTGCCTCAGCTTCTCAAGTGCTGGGATTACAGGTGTGCATGCACCACCATGCTTGCCTGTGACAGTCTGAAGTTTCATGTGAACTCATTATACTTGAATTATTGGCAGTGATTCAAATGAATTTTAAACAGAGCAATGGTTAAACTAGATCTGTCTATGGGCCAGCACTTCAGATTTAGGGGACATAAATACTTTAAATTAATAAAAAAAAATAATAGAAGAGAATTAGATTGGATATGAGTGAAAATGGCATTCTAGCAGATTTGTCAGAGCCATTATCAGAGACTCAAACCACGGATTGATAGAGACAAGTTAAATGTGCTATGGTTAGGAACTGGAGACCAGGCATCTGTGGACACCGTTGTCACATGGCAGCTCAGGATGAAATAGATCACGCAAGCCTGGTCCCTCAAAACTCTCATGCTGAAGACTGTGAGCCAGTATTATGGTCCTTCTGTGTGAAGGCTGTCCTGTTACAAGGTTAATACTCACCAAATGCAAAGGGGGCAGGAGATTTACAGGGGTTCCTTTATGAGATTCTAAGCCAGCGTTATCTCAACATAGATTGTTACCCCCCTGGGAGGGCGTCAAATGACCCTTTTATGGGTCATTTATCTCATATCCGATATCTTGCACATCAGATATTTATATAACAATTTATGAAATGTAGTAAAATTAGAGTTATGAAGTAGCAATGAAATAATTTTATGGTTGGGGATCACCACCACATGGAGAACTGTATTAAAGGGTCACAGCAATAGGAAGGTTGGGAACCATAGCTCTAAGTCTTGACTTGCTATCAGAGAAAGCAGTGGGAATTTAGACCACTCGTTCTTGCCTTTTTGAAGAGTGGTAGGCAGATTAGTATGTTCTGCTGGGGTTGGATTTTAGCAGAGAGTTGTCTGCTAATTATCTAAGGAGGAAAAGCATGGTGATCTAGTTACAGCACCCAGCCCGACCTGGATTCCTCATGTTTAGCTGAGTACCTTTTAAAAAGGAACCCACACTTTGAGAAGTTACATGGAATTTCAAGAGAAACAGCAGTCTTGAGAAAAGTCATGTCGGGGAGCAATTCTGGGAGGCTGTAGTGTATGAACTAAACTTCTACCTCTGACACACCAGCTGCTGCTGAGGTTGCTGGTACTGAACTGGTACTGCTTTGGATTCAACTTGGTTGAATTAGAAGAATCTCAACATTATGCTTAGTTATTCTAGTTTATTCCTATTCATTTTTAAATTTAATTTTTTTATTATATCTACATGGCTGTTTTGTCTGCATGCATATGTGTGTGTACCACTAGTGTGACTGGTCCCTCTAAAAGCCGGAGGAGGATGTTAGATTTCCCAGGATTGGAGTTATAGATGTTGTTAACTGACATGTGGGATCTCCGAACTGAACCCAGCTCCTCTGGAAGAGCAGCCAGTGCTCTTAACCGTTGGCTTTTCCAGTCCCCTTTATTTGACTTTTCAAAGTTGGTTGTTTCTCTGTTGCTGTTTATAGTTGCTGACTTGTCCAACTTCTAGTTAGTTTTTCAGTTTTCAGTGCTGGGAATTGAACCCACAGCCTTCAGGCAGCTCCATCACTCAGTTACAGCCTTACCTGTTCATCTCATTTAGCTCCAAGGAGATGTTAGATATGTCCTTTGGCTCACTAGTGGCTTCATGTCTGTGTCAGTGTGTTAGAAAATACTAAAGGAAAGGAAATGGGATGCTATGGGGTCATTGCCAATGGTCCAAGCTGGCCTGGAACCCAACATCCTTTTTCCTTAGTCTTGTATGTGCTGACCAAAAATTATTTAGGAGCATTGTGAAGTTATCTATGGTTCTCTCTACTGTGCTATAAGCAAAACCACAATTACTTTATTAAAATACAGTGTTTAAAACAAATTCCACAATGAATATAACTGTATTGCAGTTCCTGAGAATTCATTATCAAGCCCATTATCTAAGTCCTTGGAGACCGTGGGACAGAGAACTCTGACATTCTGCTGGTAGTAAGTTAATGGGATCACCTCAGCACCAGTTTAACATTGTCTCCCAAAGTCCAGACTCATGAGGTAGATGCAATACGGTAGGCAAGCACGCTACCACTGCTGCTCAGCCCAGAACCATGGCTTTTCTGAGCAATATGGATGAATTTTATAAATGTATTTAGGGGAAGAAAAAAAGCAAAGCACAAACTACATGGCTTTTTATGTAAATGTACACAAACAAAAACCATGGTGTTTGGAAAAGAGGGAGGGGTTTCCCATGGAAATGGAAGAATGGTTGGGAGGGGAAGGGTGCCTGGGGGGGAAAGGGGAGGGGTGACTTAGTGATGGGCACTGTTCTATGGCCTTACCTGGCGGTCATTGCACAGGTCTGTCTGTTCTTATCAGCACTCACAGATTATGTGTAAAGTTACAGTCTTTTTATTTAGATATGATAGGTCTTTCAATGTTATAATAACCCTTAAGAGCTCACTCTATTTGGTTTCTGAAACGCATTGTTTTTACAGTGATTTCTATTAAATGACTGATAATTACCATCTCCTAGACTAGCCAACCTTCCTAATACAGTTCCTCATGCTGTGCTGATCTCCCCCCAACCAGACAATTATTTTTGCTGCTACTTTTGCTACTGTTTGGTATGGATTGGACTGTAAATAATTTTGGAGATAGACATTTGTCAAGGAGCTTGCGACCCACAGGTTGAGAATCAATGTCCTAGAATATAATTATGTTATCTTTGTATTTGTTTATTAATTTTTTCATTGCAAGGCAAGACAGGTACTTTACAACTGAGCCACACCCTCAGTCTATGTACTATTTATTATTATTATTGTTATTATATACTTTTGAAACTCAAGAATATTTTCATTAGCATTTGAGAGAGAAACCACAGGGCAGGCAGGCCAGAAGACCTGGCAGCTTCCATAAGGGAATGGGAGAAGAAGGTAATCCATGCTGTTCACAGTGGAGGGCAACACGCAGCCATGTGACAGAAGTGGGTGGAGGGGTACCTTTAGAGGAAAAGAGCCCATGGCGCCAGGGGAAGCATCCTTAGTCTTTGGTCAAAACCTGAAAAAAAAATAAGAAAGTGAAAGAAAAACCTACAGCTAGGATTACATAGAGAGACCTTGTCTCAAAAAGCAAAACAAACAGAAACAGTAGGAAAAGAAAAAAAAAAAAGAAAGATTTATACTTTTTTGAGTCCTAACACAAATTCTTGGAAAAGTGGGTGATGAAAGCAAGCATCTACACTTTTTTTTTTTTTTAAATCTTATTATTCATTATGCGTGAGTGGGGTGGTGATCTTGTGCTTAGCCTACTGCATATGTGTCGAAGGCGGAGAACAACTTGGAGGAGTCAGTTGTCTGATTTACCGAATGGGTCGGGGACCTGAACTCAGGTCTTCAGGCTTTGAGGCTAGTGCCTCTAACTACTGAACCACCTGTCCGGCCATCCTCAGTCTTTCTAAAGTTTTTTTTTTTTTTTTTTCATTTGTTTTGTTTCTTTAAGAAAAGATTTCATGTATCCCAGACTGACTTGGACCTCATTGTATAACCAAAGATGACCTTGACCTTAAACCCCCAATCCTCTTGCCTCCATGTCCTATGTGCTATGATTTGTGGCATGCAGTCCTCACCCCACCCAAACTCACACATCCCCACCCCACCCCCACAAAAGGTTTTACTGGAAGAGAATTTTATTTAAAAGAATATAAAACATTTGCATCAACTAGCTCTCGGGGAGACCCTTGAACCCACTTAGCAGCCCTCAGGATCCTGAAAAGGCCCATTAACAGAACACAGTCCTTGGAGCCTGCCCTCAGTGACTACCTTTTTCAGCCACCTGTGACAGTGATCAGTGACCAGCATTTATGTAGATGCTCACAGGGCACAGAGTATTGTAGCTGCTTTTAGGAGGATGAGATTCACACACCTCTGTCTGTCTGTCTGTTTGCCCTGTTAACTGAGAGGACATGAGGAGCTGGGAGTCTCACAGTCCACCAAGGGCAGTGGAAGAGCCTGTACCCTGAGATGACTCAGTAAAGGAAATGTACTTGCAGTGCACAGATAAAGATGTGCGAACCCAAGGAACGATGGAAAGAAAACCAGCTCCACACAGTTGCCCTCTGACCCTGCCATGTCCCCCCACTAATACCATTTAAAATAAAAGCTAATGTAGGAATTCAGGACAGTCCTGTTTTGCTTTCTGTGGGCCACGTGGTTTAGTTGTCACTTCCTAAGGACAGAGACAAAGAGAAATGTAAACGATGACCTTTGAGGAACAGTGTCTCAGGTACCACTTGTGTGAGCCTGGACTCCAAGAAGCCAGTGGGGTTGGGGGGGGGTGTTAAAATGGAAATGACCCCATATGAGCTAGGGGAATATTAGGGTGTGAAACAGGAAGAGGTCATTGCCCTTCATCAGAATGACTTGTGGGCTGGAAAGCACTTGCCGGGCCCAAGAACGTCTGCTCTGTTGCTGGTTGCTTTTTTCTTTTTGCTGTCTGGAGGTGGGGGAGCACCCAGCTCTCAAACAAATCATACATGGAGGCTTATTCTTAATTATAAATGCCTGGTCATAGCTTAGCTTGTTTCTTGCCAGCTTTCCCTAACTTTCCATTATCCCATCTATCTTTTGCCTCTGAGCTTTTTCCTTTTCTTACTTCTGTATTCTTACTTTCACTCTTACTCTGTGGCTCGCTGTGAGGCTGTGAGGCTGTGTGACTTGTGAGGCTGTGTAGCTGAGTGGCTGTGTGGCTGAGTGGCTAGCTCCTTGCATCCTCCTCTCCTTGTTCTCTTGCTCTTTTTTCTTTTTCTCCCAGATTTCTCCTTCTATTTATTCTCTCTCCTGCCAGCCTCACCTATCATTTCTTCTGCCTCACTATTGGCTAGTCAGCTCTTTTTTGAAACATCAGGTGTTGTAGGCAGGCAAAGTAACACAGCTTCACAGAGTTAAACAAATGCAACATAAAAGAATTCAACACATTTTTGCATCATAAACAAATGTAACACACCTTAAAATAATACTCTACAACTAACTAACTAACTAGCTAATTAATTAACTAATTAACTAACGCTAATCTGGCTGCAGAACCTCTCAGCTGGCTGGAGCTGCTAGGCTTCACACCCTGCCAGTCTCTCCATCTCTCAGTCAGGTGCTCATTCACTGACCATCTACTATGTGCCTATAGGTCTAAAGGATCCAGATGTGAACAGAGATCAACCCCCCTTGGAGACTATATATCTACTTGCTTCATTAAGAAGATAGGTACCATTTCATAAGAACTTCCTCATCCTAATGGAGGGGCTTCCTCCTTTCCTATGTTTTGGGACCTTTGATTTGCCTTGATCCTCACCCCTGTAATAACTGCTGTCACACAGCTTCACTATTCACTAGCCCATCACTCACTGCTTTTTCTTTGTGTAGTGCTTCGCAGTGAACCCAAGCTAGGGAGGCACTCCAGCACCCAACTATATCCCACACCCTTTTTCTTCTGATTTAGGGTTTTTGCTAAGTTGCCCAGGTTGGCCTTGAATTTACCATGCAGCCCAGGTAAACCCTGGATTTCTAATCTTTCTGCCTCAGTCTCCTAAATTTCCGGGGTTATAGACTTCTGCGATGAGGCCTAATGTCCTTTCCTTTTAGATGAAAAACACATTCATGCTCTCTCACACTGACAATTTTGACATAAGAAACAAATAAATAGGAAAGCTCAATGATTCTCTCACCTGCAAGCTTCTGCTTGAGAGAGTTATCTAACTTCATAGCCAAGCGTCTTCAGGATGCCTGACTTCTACAGAAGCTTGTTTGCTTCACCTTCCTTAGCAAATTCACCTGGCAAACCCCACCCTCCCACATCTACCAGAGCCTCCAATTTACTTAATTCAAACCAGAATGGCGTAGGTACACTGGAGGAGAGAGGCATTTTTCAGGAAAGAAACATGGTGAGTTAAGACTGAGTGAGCTATTTCTGGTAAAATAGGGGCCTGTGAAACATCTGAGGGCGTCTCGTGACGGCGCTGGCCACTTAACCAGGAAGATTTCCTATGAGAAGCAAGCTCTGAGGGGTGGCCCCAAAGTAGAAGATGTGGGCAAGTGTGGGTTGCAGGCCTGGAAGTGTGGGGAGGTGGAGTGGGACCCAGTGAGCAGCTGGACACAGTGGTCCGAGACAGGTCGAGCAGTCAGGGAGAGACCGCTCCCCTCCTTGAAGCCGTGTTTGAGCTCTCCATTGTTAGCTTTCCGACCCTTCTTCCCTCACAGCTAAACACCTGCTTTGCCAGCCTCAGAACCTGTTGTCTCCTCTCCTTTTAGTTTATAACCATTGGCCACTCTGTCCTAACCTTCCATCCACACTACCCTAAAGAGAGGGACAGAGCATCTTTTAGAGGTGATGCTTGCATGATTCTGGAGAACTCTCTCTTCCTCTCCCTGTGCCCCTCTTTTTCTGTATTTGTTTGAGAGTCAGAGTGACTTATGGGGTCAGTTTCTTTTTACACTGCGTGGAACTTGGGGGTCATGCTTGGCAGCAGGCACCTTTATCCGAGAAGTCATCCCCACCCAACTCTTTTTTCTTCCTCAAGATCTCGCTGTGTAGACTAGGCTGAACTCAAACTCATTGAGACCCACCTGTCTCTACTACAGAGGTGCTGGGATTAAAGGTGTGTGCCCTTAAAGGTGCATACCACCACACTCGGGCTCTGGGCAACTTTCTTAAATTCCCTGAGCCTCAGGCTCTCTTTCCTCCCAAACATAGACTCCTAACTACCTTTCTCACACAAACTGTGCGAATGACACATATCTTCGAGCCTGTTTGGAAAGAGAACATAAATGCCAATATTATTTATCTGACATGATTATGCAGCTGCTGGTTGTGGTGGCATGTGACGGGCTGTAGGATATGTTGATGTTACAATTGTATTTGATACAGCTTACAGTCCCTCTGTCTTTAAATACCCCGTGATACTGCCAGCCTTTGTCTTTCCATTTCAGGGTTCCCCCAGGGTTCATTGGCTCCTCTTCTCCTCACTGCCTTGCATTGCACAGCTCTCCGACCACCCTTCCTGTCTTTTGTTCCATTGTCTCCTGGGGCAAATGTCTCTAGACTTGATGTCCTCCATTACTATCTCTACACTAATTACTCTTAGATTTATTTCTCCAGTGAAGATTTTTTAAATCTGAGACTTACGTAGTTAAGGACTCATTTGATTAATGATTCAAACCCTTGGTGCTTGTCCACATCCCAAGCCACGCTCCTAATCACTCTCACCTGAATCTTATCCTTTAGCACTTCTCATTAAAAAATACAAGTGTGTGTGTGTGTGTGTGTGTGTGTGTGTGTGTGTGTGTGTGTGTGTGTGGTTGCTCAATAGATGGCTCAGTGGTTAAGAGCACTTGCTACTCTGCCAGAGGGCCTGGGTTTCATTCCAAGCACCCACATGCCAACTTACAACTGTCAAATTCCAGTTCCAGGGAATTTAATACCTCTTCTGGCTTCTGTGGGCACCTGGCATGCATGTGAAGAACAGACATTTATGCAAGCAAAATATGCATCCACACATTAAAATAAAAGCAGCACCTACTTTATTCTAGTCAGAAACTTGGGGCAGGTTCCCCATCTTCTTGTCCAGTCAACCTCAAAGGCCGGTTTTTATTCTATCCACCCCCCTCCTCCATTGCCACTCCTCTAAATCCAGGCTACCATCAACTCTGGGACCCTCTCAGATGCCATGCATTTATTTTAGTGTTTGTGTGTGACACATACATGTGTGTATATATATGCACATATGTGTATGTAGGCCCAAAGTTGACATCAGGAGTCTTTCTATTTTTTGAGGCAGGGCATACTAGTTGAACCCAGAGCTCCCCTGTTTGTTTGCTTGGTCTAGCCCTCTCCTGTCTCTGTTCTCTGGGAGCTGTTGGGCTGCTATACTCAGGTAGAATTTTTGTGGATTCTGGGGATCCGAACTCTGGGCCTCACATTTTCTCACCGAGCCTTACCGCCAGCTCGCTCAGATTCCTAATTGGCTTCACCTGGAGTGTCTCCTCTGTCTTTCAACTTTCCTTCACCTAGGGTACCCATCAGAGCAATGCTTTCTCAGTCACAATGTATTATCAAATCAAAATCTAATCATGTTCCAATCTAGCTCAAAAATCCTTCAGAGGCCATTGAAATAGGCTGATTATTTTGAGGGCTTACAAAAGCTGCAGCACCAGGAAATACATGAGTGAAACTGCAACTTGATGTAATACAGTTCTTTATGCTGTGCTGACCCAAAACCATAAAATTATTTTTGTTGCTACTTAATAATTGTAATTTTACTACTGTAATAAACCATGATGTAAATATCTGTGTTTTCCAATGGTCTTAGGCAACCCCTGTAAGAGGGTCAGTTAACCAGCCAAGGGGTCTTGACCCACAGGTTGAGAACCACTATGTTAGAGAAATTCTGATGTGTTCATTCCAAAGCTGGTCTTACCTTGTACTAACAGTACCACAAAAACAGCAGAGACTTTCCTAAACAGCACCCATGAGTGCCGTCAGACTGGAACAGCTCCGGTACCCGTTGTCTTGGTTTATCCTAAACCACCAGTGCTGCTCACAGGCTCTGGTGCAGAGGTGTGGCACAGGGTTGGTTGGATGCATGGTGAATCAGAAATAGTTTCCAATGGACATCGCACTGGGTCCTCAAGTGTAACATGGGGACAAAACAGACTGGTCCTTCCTGTCCAATGAGGGTGAGGGGATCAGTTGTTGTAGAAGAAGAACCTTAGGAGGCAGACCTTGGGCTGTCTAGGGTCCAGAACGGAAGCAGGAACATGACTTGTGAGTAAGCTTTCTGAGTTCCTAGGGCTGGGAGATGCTGATGGAATGGGATTCATCAGTGGCAGGTGCCCAATTTGAACTGGTCAGGGAAAAGAATGACTTTATGGGTTTGGGTTACTGAAGTCTGGAATTTAGATCTGGCAGCAGTAGAACAAAGGATGCTATGATCTCTCCTCCATGCCTCAGGACCAGTTTTCTATGTTGGCTTCATGTCCCATCAGCTATGCAGATTCAGGAATGCAGACTTTGGTTTTTTTCTACCGAAATCTCAGGGCTAAAAGCTGCATATAGTGGTGGCTTCATGCCTCTCATTTCAGTGCTTGAAAGGTTGGGGCTAGAACTGTCTCAAGTTTGAGGCTAACCTGAGCTAATAATGAGACCCTGTCTTCAAAAACAAGACCAAGGCAACTGGGGTACATTGCCCAGTAGGCAAATTCCTTGCAATAGAAGCACGAGGAGTTGAGTTTGGATCACTAGCATCCATGAGCAAAGATAAGCATGTTAGCACACATCTATAGCACTAGGGAAGCAAAGACAGGCAGATCCTTGGAGCTCACAGGCTAACCAGCCTAGCCAAATTAGTAAGCTCTGGTTCCAGTGAGAGACCCTGTCTCAAAAAATAAGGTGGAGAGTGACTGAGGAAGGTATACAATATTAACCTTGCGAATGTGCGCGTGTGCACACACACACACACACACACACACACACACACTACACATATGTACCTGTATTCGTACTCATTGCATATAAAGTCCCAGGACTGACTCTACTGAACAAATCAGTCTCTGGAGCTGGGCCATGAGGTTTCTTCTCTCTGACTCCAGGTGTACAAGAAGACATACCTGAATCCTAGGGTCTAAACATGGCAGAGGCAAAGTTCCCAGAGCAGGCCTAGGAGCAGCTACTAGAGAAAACAGAATAATTCCAGGGCAGGCACATTGTGAATTCCAGCACCGTGGTTGGTGAGGCAGGGTTTGATCTATTCTGAGATGAGTGCAAATCATCCTACCTGAAGCCAGTGCTGATCCATGGATCACACTTGACAGCAAGGAACGCACTAGAGTGGCTGCCTCCCTCTGATTCACTTAGGCTGATTTTGACCTAGAAGCCATCTTTCCATTTACTGGCGATTCCTTTCCTCACTGAAAATCTCATACCAGCTGTCCTCTATATGTAGATTATTTTCCCTCAAAATTCCCTCATCATCTTGGTATCATTTTTCAAGATTTTTATCTCCTCCCACTAGTGAGAAATGTTTTCTCACTGAATGAAACTAAGGTTACAGTTCTTCTTCAACCCAAGTTTTCTGTAATTGAGACTTGTGAATATCAACCTTGTAGAATTGTAAAACGCATTGAATCATTCATGAGGTGGATAAAGTCTGCTGTGTTCAATTGATTGGCTAGCAAACCCACAGCCTGAGTTTCAACTTTTTTCTCTGTCTCCCAGAGGTAGAGACTGAGACAGGATCTTGCCACCCAGCCTGGGTGACCTGGTTATCACTATGTGGAATAGGTGGGCCCTGAATGTGTAGGAGTCCTCCTGACTCAGTCTCTCAAGTGCTGCTCATATGTCACCTTGGATGTCCACACTGTGTACTTACTTTTAGATGGTTATAGGCATGCACATAATCTTTTTTCTTGTTGGCACAGCACCCAGGAGCTGGTCATTCATTGTGTCAATGGTGTTTTTCTGTACAAACATTTGTATATGTTCATATGTGAGTACATGTGTGTACCAAGGTCTGGGGTTGATGTTGGGTGTCTTTCTCAATTCATTTTCATCCTATTTTTTTGTTTGAAGATTTATTTTTAACTATGGATGTGAGTGTGTGTGTGTGTGTGTGTGTGTGTGTGTGTGTGTAGGTGCAGGTTCCACAAATAACAGAAACTGTGTGATTTCTTGGAGCTGAAGTTACAAGTGTGAAGTTACAGGTGTTTGTGAGCCACCCCATATGGTTTCATTGAGAGACCCTGTCTTAAAAAACAAGGTGGAGTGTGATTGAGGAAGATACACAAAATTGACCTTGCACACACACACACACACACACACACACACACACACACACAAATACTACACACATGTACCAGTACTCACACTCATGGCATATAAAGTCCCAGGACTGACTCTTTACTGGACAGATCAGTCTCTGGAGCTAGATCATGAGGCTCCCACCTGACTCTAGGTATATGGGAAGATGCACCTGAACCTTGTTTGACTCGGATCCTCTGGAAGAGCAGTTTGCACTCTTAACCATCCATCCATCTTTCTAGCTCATCCATTTTACCTTTTGAGACAGGGAGGATCTGTTCCTGTAGCATATGATTCGGCTAGACTCACTGGCCAGCAAACATAAGCCCCAGGCATTTCATCTCTGCCTCTCCAGCACTGAGATATTTGTACACTGTGATAATGTTTCTTTTGTGTGTGTATATGTGTGTTCTATTCTGGGGGATTGAATTTAAGGACCCATGCTTGTGCAGTAAGCATGTTTCTGTCCTCCATTATATTTTAAATCCTGAAGGCTTTGCAATCAGTGCACCCATATTGGAAGAAATCATGAACTTTATCACTAGAAAAACTTCCATATTTAAGCCTTTAGACCAACCACCTATGAACCTGAGGCCTTCAGCTTCCGACATTTCTCAAATCTTCAGGCTTCTCTGGACCTCAATGTTCTGGCCAGTTATAGTTTGGGTATTTTATCAATCTTCTCCCCAAATGATGCCCAACTGAGGTTAGCACACCTTCGTCTGTAGTGTTTGGGTAACATAGAAGGTGAGTAGGATACCTGATCTCTAAAACACATGGAGCTAGTCATATCTATTACGTCATAGCCATGGTAGCAGTTGAAGGAATCATAAAGTATAACTGACAGCAGTAAAAAAATTGAAAATTTTTAAGTAAGATGACTCAGTGTGAGGAGGAATCATAATTCTTTTACACACTGAAAAATACAGTACTTGATCTCCTAAACCTTCAGTTGGCAGTGTCTGTATTCTATTTCTACCCCAAGTCCTAGAAAAATTACCAATGGACAGCTCTCATATGTTATGAGTGTAACCCTATTTTCCCCCTAGTATGTTACCCTTGACTAGATAAAACTATCTTCAATTATATTAATTTATTTCCTAATTTAATTTGTCACAAAACACATTGGTTCAGAAATTTATCATGTTACACATTCACAGCTTCCCTGGAAAAGCACAGGATTGCAACCTGGTCCGCACAATTGAATGGATTGTTTCAGTTCTCATGAACTTATCCTTCAAGCTGGGTACACATTTGCACCCTGAGTCTGAAGTCTCTGCCTCTGAAAGAACATGTAGAAACTCAAACAGCATCCATCTCACAAAGCTGAGATCAGGAGCTGCACCGGTGCGGGGGGGGGGGGGGGGGGGATATGGAAGTTTTGTTCTGATCTTTCCTGGACAGCCTCTAGTTCCGCCCAGAACCTCTGTACCTGCTAATGTCACAAATCACTCAAGTGCATCTGTCTACACCGTGAATTCTTTCCTTTATGGGAGACTTTTTCCCAGGCAGCTGGGTTACTGCTGGCTAGGGCTTTCTGGCCACGCCCATGTCCTGATTGTATTTTACTTTTCGGGTTCCGGCGGATGCCATCTGGCTAGAACCCTGGCGAGAAACTTTAAAGTTGGACAACAATCACTCCTATTCCTCATATCCTCGCATAGCCCACCCTTAAAACCCAAGACTTGTTGGAGACCAGCAGGAACAGGTAGAGGGAAATCAGGAACCGAGAGCTCCGGTGTCCTCCCGGTGTGGGTTCCCGGCGGCGATCGGCCAGTGTCCAGTGCCCGGTGCGGTCCTGGGTCAGGCGGGAAGGCCGCGGTGCTGGGTTTGTCCGGGGCTGGCCTCGGCGGTGCAGCCAGTGCGGACCGGGGGCAGCGGATCAAGAACTGCTTCCAGTGGGGTTAGGCAAGCAAATACAGGCTGGCAGTGGGAGACGTAGAGCCCCGGTTCAGCGCCTCCCGGCTCCGGGCTCCTCCTCCCGCCGGCCGCCGGCCCGGCTGCTGCGTAGCTCCGCCACTCCCCGCCCCGCGCCGCCGCCCCGCCCTCGTCGCCGCCTGGCCTCTCTCGCCCAACCCCGCTGCAAGCCGGCCCCAGGCCGCCTCGCCGCCGCCCGGCCTCGCTGCGCGCCACCATGGACAGTCCCGTTTTCCCCTGGTAAAGATGGCGGTGCGCGATCGCTGCAACCTTTAGACTAATGACTGTCCGAAACATCGCCTCCATCTGTAATATGGTGAGTGGCCGCCGAGCCTCCGGGGGTCACGCCCGCGGCGAGTCAGGCAAAGAAAGGGAACCCCGGGCTGGAGCTATATGCGCGCCGTGGCCGTAGGGGCCGCACGGCCAGAAGTTCCCGGTCCCCGGGGCTGGGCCAGCTGACCGCAGTCCCCTGCCTCTGTCCCAGCTGGGGACCTAGTAGATCCCGGGGATCCCCAGGGCGGCCCCACGCCCCCGCCCTCTAGCTGCGGTGAGGATGGTGGGTGGGGGTGAAGGGCTCGAGGTGGCCGCACACAGATGTCCTGGGGAAGGACCGTGAGGGTACGAGCCCGGAGAGGGAGGACGCAGATCCTCCTGGTGCAGTAAATAAACCCTCGCTGGACTCCCTGACTGCCCTCGTCTCCTTTTGGAGTTCAGCCTTGTTTGTATTTAAGATTCACTTTGCAACGGCAATGCTCTTAGGAGAAATTGGATAGACATAAAAGCTGTGGAAAAAAAGAATCCAAGTGCAGAATCTGGTTAGAGATATGAAGTAAGGCCGGGTATTGGAAAGCCCGGCAATTTGTTCTGGAGGCCTCAGTTTCCCCCACCTGCAGGAGAGATTGTATGGCAGTAACATTTGCAGGCCCTGGGAGTGAGATTGTGGGTGTGAGGAAGTCTGCAGGGGTCATCCTGCCCCGCCTCCTCTCCTCTTAGCTTGTGTACTGCCTTGCCTGGCGCTGTTCTGATGGGCTCGGGGGTGGGGCATGACCCAGCGGTCACTTTAATTTGAATTTGCCCCGTTACTTTCCTGTCCTGCTTACTTTTATTTTAGGATTCGTTTCAGGTCCCCTAGATGGACTTACTCATTTTGTGAGAGCCTTAGGAGGTCAGTTTGGGGTCTGTGTGGGGCTTGAGGGTATGTGCTCTGGATCTTCTTCCCCTGTGAGCACCTTCAAGCTGGAACACTGCAGTTTTTGCCATTTTGGGGAACACCTCCCCCCCCCCCGATAGATAGTAATATTAGCCTCTAAAGGGAATCCAAGGAAGCCTGATTAAGGCTTTAGGTAAGGTGATCTGGCTGCCCTTCCCCCATCACACTGCCTTTTCAATCTTCTGTTCCACATTCTGTTGCAAGATCAACACATGGTACAGAGCCTCGAGGAGCCGTGTGTTGGCTCAGGTGGGGTTGAGACCTACTGCGGCTGCTTTCAGCTTCCAGGCAGCCAAGGCCATGCCAGCAGGGAAAATGCATCCCAGAGTGATGGCTGGCTGCTTGGTGGCACAGGTCTCCTTAGATGATGGCAGTAGCTCTTGCAGCCTTGACATTTCCCTTCTCTGCTTGAAGACACAGGTTTCCTGCTTCTTCCTGTCCAGTGGCATTAATGTCACTGGATGCCCTGAGAAGACAATGCATTTCTTCTCAGTGTCTTTGCTGTGACCCAGCTCCTGGGGCGAGCTGTGAAACCACAGTGGCTTGAATGCTGTTTTTCCCGCCTGTGGGGGTGGCCTGAGGCCTACATGCTCCCCACTCGGTGCCTGCTTGTGCTGCTGTTCTTGTCCGGTTTGTATTCAGTGACACTTTTCAGTATTGAAGCAAAGTGGAAACTCGAGAGCGAGCATGTCCCAAGAGGAAGTCTGCCTCCGGCTTGTTCTTGCCCTTGCTATAGCTAGGATTTTTTTTTGGCACACCTGGACAGAATGTCACAACCTGTTTTCAGTGAAACTCAGCCAGGGAGGCAAGCTTCTGGTTGGACATAAAAGGAATGGGCCATTATTATATCAATATAATCAATACTTCCTCTGGTGACCTAAAAGGTACCAAGCTAAGCCCCCCTTCCAAACCCCTCCCCCTAGTGAAGTAAACCCAATGTCTTTCTGTGCAGTGGAGAAATGTTTAATGTTTGCGTTCTAAGGTGAGACTCTAGGTTCAATTCTGCTTTTGTGTTTATCTGTGGCTTGTTTTTGAGGCAGAGTCTTGCTAACCCAGGTAGACCTCCAGTTGGAGATTGACTTAAGCACCGGATAATAGGTGTGTTCTTCTTCATCCAGCTTGCAGGTCTTCGAGCACACACCAGCTTTGTGTTCTTTAGCCTGGTGCTCTTTGCCTTGGTGTTCATTTGTAGAAATGGGCTGACAATGACATTGAGTGTGTTATTGGCGCTCGGGGGGTGGTGGGGTGGTGGGCACAACATAGTAAGTTCTCAGTGAGTTCCCGATGCTCTGCTCATCACCTTCTTTCATGGAAATCATGTCTTCTCCTACCTGAATAGAAACAACCCCCATAGGGTCACTTGTACAAAGCAGGCTGAATGACACTATGGAGAAGCTGGGATGGGAACTGGTAACCCCGCCCCTTATGAAAAGCTGCTCAGGTTGCTTCAGTCCCGCCCATTCTCAGAGGGAAAGGGTGGTGATGAGGAGACTGTCTCTGTCGCCACAGTGAGATAAAAGCTCACCACCTTTGCACAGAGACTTCACTTAAGGATGAATTGTTTCCAGGTAGGTCTGTTTCGGGTCTCACTTGTTAGTGTGCTTCTCACTGGGGCCTCTTATTCGATACTTTCTACTTTCTCCTTTGGGTCCCAGCTTGGTTGAGGACTTGTAGAGCAGGGATTGCTTGTTTTGTTTTTGTTTTTTTAATTTATATTTACTTGGTCCTGAGTGGCTCAAAGCAGGACCTTGTACATGGTAGGCAAGAACTCTACCATAGAGCCTCACACCCAGGCTGCTTTATGAAGAAGAAGGTCCTTGGTATATTTGAAATGTTTTTTTTTGTTGTGTGTTCCCAAAGGGTGTTTAAAGGAAGATCTAGTTGAAAGGCTGACTCCTTTCCTCCATCAGAGGGGAGCGTAGCAGAGTTTAAATAAGCTTGGCAGCAAATTTTTCCTGGGCTGGAGAGCTGAGGCCTCCCCTTCCTTCCTCTTATCCATCCCACTGAGGTTTCCTTGTCCTTTTGGACCTGGTTCCCATTTACTTCTTGTGAGTGCCTCATAGGAATGCCTGATCAGCTCTCTTAGGGCAAGTCAGCCTGACCACATGGCAGTGTGTGGTTGGAGATAGTAAAGCTTGCTCGGCTGGTGTGTTGTAATTTTGAGAATGCCTCAGCTGCTTCCAAGTACAAGGAAATGTCCCCTGTTGATAATCCTCTGTTGTTCCAAGCAATGGATTTCACTTCCCGTGTGTTTCATAGTTCTTCAAATGGAAGATATCATTTATAGTTATATTTTATTTCTTGTTTGAATTGAGGAATTTTCTAAAAAAGAAACCAAATGTGACTTGTACTGGTGTAAACTGGCCTGAATCGTCTCTCCATTTCAGTTGTTAGCAGTGCTGTTAAGATGTGTTTTGCTGGGAATGCCTGTGTCAAGCAGTGGATGGGAGGAGTCGGGGGTGGAACATGTAGTTTGGGGGTAGTGTGCTTGCCTTGCTTAGCCTGTGTGAGTCTTGGGTTTTGTCTCTAGCAATGTGGGTGTGTGTGGGTGGAGGTGGTGGTACATATAGTTTAGGGGTGGAGTGCCTTGCTTAGCCTGTATGAGTCTCGGGTTTTGTCTCCAGCAAAGTGGGTGTGTGTGTATGTGTAACAAATTCGGTACCTAGGAATGACATCTGTCAAGGAGCAGTAGTGTTAATGTTGGCACATACTATATACAGGTTCTTAATAATGAAGATCTGAGTCCACAGTCCTTAAGAGCTCAGGCATTCCTTAGCTTATGGGCCAATGTTGGAAAAGATGAGACAATGTCAATGCAGTGTAATAGCCACACAGATGGGACATACAGAATCTTAGAAGCAGGAAGTGGTCAGACTATGAGCACTACAGGGCACTTCTGTGATATTCTCACACTTTCTACTTGAGGTTTTTATAGTAGCCAACACTAGTCATCACTGAAGCTGTTGAAATTGGGTGTCATTCCAGTACAGTGTTGATGGCCTTTGGTAAATTATATTTTTGGGGAATCTTAGTTTTTCTCATGTTGTAAAACTGTTTAATATATGTTTGGTCATGAGATGCTTCTTAGTGATTCATATTTCCTAAAGTCTTTCCTCTCTTAATTGACTCAATCACTTCTGTTTCTACCTTGTTTCAAACCTTCTTGAACTTACCAGATATTGGAGGTTTAAAATGCTCCAGTCCTAGGATCTTTTCTGAGGCCAATTTGTGTGGCAGATTTGAATCCTTTTATGTAGATAAAGTCATCTTCAAATGAAGAAAAGTAAAATCAGTAAACATTTGCAGCAAAACTGAAAATTTGCCTTTATGCCTATGAGTAAAATGTCCCTAATGTCCACAGAGGCCAGAAGTGGGCATTAGATTCTGGAACCATAGATGCATGCAGTTGTGAGTTGCCCTGTGGTGCTGGGGACTGAACCCAGGTTCTCTGTAAAAACAGCTACTGAGCATTCTTTTCAGTCCCCAAATTGAGAATTTTATTTTTTATTATTTTTTTTTAATTAGAAAGGTTTTATCTTGGGCTGGAGAGATGGCTCAGTGATTAAGAGCACTGACTTCTTCTGGAGGACCTGAGTTTGATTCCCAGCATCCACATGGCAGCTAACAACTGTAATTCCAAGATCTGATACCCTTACACAGTTATACATGCAGGCAAAACACTAATTCACATAAAATAAAAAGGTTTTATCTTAATAAATCAACTTACCTAAAACAATCAGTTTGAGAATTATCAGTATTTAATATTTCATTCTCTTCTTTCTTTCTTTCTTTCTTGCTTGCTTGCTTTTTGTAAAATAGGGTTTCTCTGTGTGTACCTGGTTATCCTGAAACTCACTCTGTTGATCAGACTGGATTCAAACTCACAGAGGTCTGCTTACCTCTAACTCCTAAATTCTGGGATTAAAAGCATGCAGCACCACTTACTGGTTCTAGAAGTTTCTTTTAACTATATATAAAAAACAAGTTAGTTTCTTAATGTGCATGAAGAGATAACTTATTTCCATGACTCATGAGTTCTGTTTGCAAAGATAACTGGAAACTGGAGTTTACTGTATCAGTTGGAAGAGGTTATAGTTATGAATAGGGTCCATTCTGGTAATTGCTAGGTGTTTAACAAATGCAGCCTGAGGTGAGGAGGGTTAATGTTTAAAGAAAAAAAAAAAAAAAAAAAACCCGCTCTCCTGGCCTTTCAGGTCAAATATGTTGGAGTTTATTTTAGGGCAGAACCTGATAATTAAGTCTGCAGAATTTTCTCTTTTCCTGGGACTCTTGGGGGAACACCAATATTTGACTAGAGTTGAAGATTGGGATGCTTTCTGAGTTAGAAGCCTGGTATTCTATTTGACAGTACTCTAGGTCCTGCTTATGTATCTTCACTGATTTGGGATCTTCAGATGTCCAGGTTAAACTAAAAGGCATTTTAAACTCCATTACCTGTGCAGCTAAGAGAGCCTTCTCTAGTTGGATGTGGGTCTTCTGCCCACCAGTGTCTGAGCCTGCTCTTTGCAGTTAGTTGAAATTTTCTGATGACATTAAGCCTGTGGCACCATCAGAAAGATGCCTCTTGCTGGCTTGAGTTCTAGTCTCCCTATGAAGCTGTCTGGATGAATGATGAAAGGTGATATCTTTTAATCTGGATAACTTGTATGGTCTAAATACTGTCTTGCAAGTTGTTAACAACTGACTGTCACTTGTGGTGATATCAGTGCTTGTCTAGGGGTATGAAAGGCCTTGGTGGGGGCTGGAGAGATGGCTCAGAGGTTAAGAGCACTGGCTGCTCTTCCAGAGGTCCTGAGTTCAATTCCCAGCAACCACATGGTGGCTCACAACCATCTATAATGACGTCTGGTACCCTCTTCTGTATACTGTATACATAATAAGTAAATAAATCTTAAAAAAAGAGAAAGGCCTTGGTCGTCTTTGGAGAGAAAATGTCCCCAGATGAACCAGCACAAAATTTCTTCAGATAAACATGTCCTGTATTGTTTGCCATTGCTGCTGCTATAGGCTTTTGGCACCATAGCTGTTCTGGGATTATGGGTAATGAAGGGACATTGTAAGTCCCATGTTCGCCATGGCTGTGAGTGTGATTATTTGCAGTAGATCCCTTATAAAGAACATGGGCAGAGACCAGAGGTTCCCAATGCTTTCCTTGTCATCCATTGGCCCAGCCCCCTCCAGCCCCTTTCAGAATTCACAGAGTAAATAAACTCAGTCCTGGGATTCCTTCTCAGGGTGGAGACGAACTTTAGGCATCCAGAGAGGTATGCTGAATAATAGAGCCAGCAGCCAGCGCTTCCCACCCAGGGAAGCAATGAACTATGACAAACAGTAAAAACCTCCAATGAGTGTCCTGCCTCCTCACCCCTCTCCCCAGACACAGTGGCTCTTATTCCAAATTTGATGTTTATCATGTGTTTCACACTTGACAGGTATACACTGACAAACCAGATATAGTATTGGTTCTTGTATTTTAAACAAGCTCTGTAAATTTGAGCTTATACCAATTCTCTAATATTAATTAAATAATCATGAAGTATATTCATCAAGATAGTCATAATTCTAGTTTATTTTATCTGATGTCTAATATTCCCTCAAGTAAATATACTACCATATATTAAATTTATTCATAATTATAGGGATTTACAATTTTTTCTGTATTTCAGTTGTTATAAGCGGTTTTAAACTTGTCTTCCTGTGTAAATGTTTGTGTTTCTCTGTGGTAGATGTCTAGAAGGAAATTGCTGGGTCAAATGAAATGGGCATTTTTATTGTAATATATTGGCAGATTGCTCTCTGAAGCAGTTGTATCAATTTGCATTCTAGCCAGCATGGTGCAGGGAGGGGGGGTCTAGTGGTTCCACATGCTTGCTGACACTTGATATTGTTAGATGTGGCATTTTGCCAATCTGATGGGTGTGAAATTGCATCTCTGTGGTTTAAACTTGCACTTTATTCTTTACTAGTGAGGGTGAACATCTTCTCATGTGTACATGGTGCTGTGCTGTTTCTAACTCAGGATCAGTGTTGGTTTTGTCTGAACACAGGTCGTGAGATGATGAAGAGGAAAATCAGGCAAAAGTGGGGAGACATCAGAAGATACCCTGAAAGAAATGAGGCTATCATGTTCTCTGGTGGGGTGGATATTGGCATTATGGATGAGTGTGGCAGATGCATTCCGGATCTGTTCTTGTGTTAGCTAGGCTCCTTTCAAGCCCCATTCGAGTTCAAGTCCATGCTTTGTTTGAATGAAATTGGCTTTGGTGAAAATTAAGTCAGGCCTCTTCTGGCACACACAGCTGCAGGGCTGGACTTGGAGTTTCCTGTTGACCCAGTTGCTGTTTGAAGATCTTTTAGAAGCTGATCTTATTCTGAAAACGTATTTCTTTGTCTTTTGGGTTAGATTCTGTGTGCAGGAAGCTTGGTGTTCATCAGGTTTGGCTTGAGTGTCCTGGCACAAGTGCTGTGAAAAGTATCAGAAAACATTCCCTTCATTCCAACATTCGTGCTATATGAATGAATGTCACTGCACTGAGCACAACAGGTGCTTATAAATAAAATGCCTTATAATCTAGTGGCTCTTTCTGTAGCAAAGAATGGAGCACACCTGTGTGTTCTCTTATTAAAAATTTAATCCCAGCACCTGGGAGGCAGAGGCAGGCTGATCTCAGAGAGTTTGAGCCCAGACTGGTCTACAAAGTAAGTTCCAGGACAACCAGGGCTGTTTTACAGAGAAACCCTGTCAAGCAAATAAACGAACAAAAACCAACAAGCCAAACAAAAGCAGCCAGACTCAGGGAGTCTGCTCCCAAAGATTTTTGAGTAAGCAAGTCTCAGGTGGGCCTTGGAACCTGCATTTTAAAATGCCTGATCCTTCTTACTTTTACTCCCCACACACTCTGAGGACCAAGATGTGAGGATTACTGGGTTCTTGGGTGATAGCCCCAATCTCTTAAAGATATTATTTATAGAAATTACCTGCCATGTGAGAGGTTTTCAAAAGTCAATGTAAAATTATTTAAGGTAGTGATTTAACTCTGAAAGCCAGATTGTTGCCATTCTCTGAGTTATAGTATTTCTTGACATTAAACAATTTCTAGGTTTTTATTACTTTCTCCTTTTCACAACAGAGATTCTTGAGTGCTGCCCATGTATCACCTGTAAAGCCTTTAAAAGAAACTTAAAAAAATTAAATCATAAAACATCAACACAAATATGAAAAAACAGATATCATTATACCCAAATATCTACTTGTTAGAGAGTTAATAGATATCAAAATGTAGCCTTATTGGGTTAAGTTGGTTTTCAGATATAATACTTAGAAAGCAATATTCCACACTCTTCTTCATTCCTCCATCTCTCCCCCTAGAACAGACCATTTCTGGAGCTGATATGGCATTCACCATGCATGCCTTTTATTTGGGATTCTCTAGGCAGGTCTGTCAATGTTTGTGTGTAAGACGTGCTGGGCAGCCTTTTGTAACTCTCTGCCTTTGCTCAACAATTATGGGTGAGAGTGTGTTGACTCAGAAATGCAGCTCACTCATTCCAATTGCTCCGTGACAGTGCTCACTTGGCTTGGTTTCAGCATCCATTCTCTTCTTCAGGGGCAGGCTTGATAGCTTCTAAAATACTCTGTTCTGAAAATGGGGCTGCAGTGGATGTCCCTGCTCTGTCTTTGTATCCATGTCTTCATTTCTTTGTCCTAGAGTCATATAGTAGATATGCCTCCTTTAGACATGCCATGTACAGCTTTATGAGGTGCTATGTTTTGGATACAGGTCTAGTGAGTCTCTTAAGGGTTCCTATGTTGGAAGCTTCGTTCCCCAGTAGGGTGGTGGGGCCTTTAAGAGATGGGACCTCAAGGGAGATACTAGTCCCTACAAAGAGAATGATGTTTTTCTGGGATTCTGTCAGGCTCTTTCATGACTTGCCATGAGAGGGGCCTTGAGGAGCAAGCCCTTCCCTGGGCTCTGTGGTTTCTTGCCTCACAGTAGGATTGTTCCTGCTACATATGTTTCTGTCATTGTGAGCCAAGTATGTGAGGCCCTCGCTAGTCTTCACACTGTACTGCCTTCCAGCCTCCAACACTGCTAGCTTGGGGCCAGAGAGATGGCTCCGCAGGTGAAGGTGCTTGCTGCCTAGCTTGGTGACTAGTGTTAGATCCCTGCGATCTGTACGGTGGCGGGGGAACGCCACTTCTCACAAACTGTCCTCTGATTCCATAAGATTCCTCTAGCACTTGGACATGCATGTTTACGTGGGTGAATATATACACGTGTAATAATAAAATTATATAATATGTAATATATTAGATAACATTACAAATATAGAATATAATAAATATGTAAACATAAATTATATAGTAATATAAAATCAATAAAATATAACTTTAAAAGTATAAGCTAAGCAAACCTTTCATTCTTCCTTTTTTCCATCCTTTTTTTGTTTTGATTTTTGAGACGGGGTTTTTCTGAGTAGCTTTGGTTGTTCTGGAACTCATTTTGTAGATCCAGCTGGCATGGAACCTAGAGATTCTCCTGCTTCTGCCTCCTGAGGACCGGGATTAAAAGTGTGCACCGCCATGTCTGGCTCTTGTCTCTTTATGAGACCCAGTCTTGGCATATTTTGTTATAGCACTGGAAAATGGAGAAAATACATCCAATACTGTCAGCGTGTCCTGCAAAGTGGTTCTGTCTGTGGGAATTTGATGCTCAGCTGCTAAAGGGCCTTACACTCAGAGTTTCTGATGCTATGTGGTCAAGTCTGTGTGCTAAGTGCCATGGTTAATTCTCATGAGCTGCTGAAGCTGCTAAAACAGCACATTTTGAAAATGAAAATGTTACATTTGAAAGGATTTGTGTGCATATGTGGGAACACCTCTCAGGTCTGGATTCTCTCCTGGTGTGGGATCTGGGGAAGAAGCTCGTGTCGTGGGTCTTATGCAGGCAACACTTTCCCACTGAGCCTTCCTCCTCTGTGACCCTCCACTGTGTGCTTGATAACCCACCAGGGCAGGAGCTAGGCTTGTCTGTTGGTGCTGTCCCATCTGTCAGCATGGTGCCTAGCACATTTAGGGGATAGATGTCCAATAAATAATTCTCCATGAATGAGTAAAGAGATCTAGCTTGGTGGCATGGAAAAATTGCTCTGTAGCCAGGTGTAGTGGTGGTGTATACTTGTAACCCTAGCATTTGAGGTGGAGACTACAAGATTATAGGTTCAGAGTTCAGAGTCAGCTTGGCCAAAAGAAAAACAAAAACCCCAACCCAAATCCCAAAACTTTTTCATAAATCCTCTGGGAACAATAGAATATATAGAAGCAAGAGGTTTGTGAAAAAAAAATTGATTCTGATTGGCAGATCTGGAATGAGATGGAGAGTTCCCATGTAGCTCCCTTAATGGGGAAGAAGCAGGTGCTTCTGGTCAGCGCATAGAACCATGTAGTGCGAAGGTGATGGGCTTGGGATTGGTAAATCTCAGAGCCTGTCTCCTCATGCCTTTCTACTAAAAGCAGACAGCCAAGTAAGTGCCCTCCTTCCTCGCCTTCTTGGGCATCAAAGGGACTTCCCCGTGGAAACATTTGGCAGGCGGCGCTGGCCTTGTGCATGTTGCTTTTTTATAATTATCTCTCTCTGGTAGTGAGTCTCTTCAGTTCTGAAAGCACAAAGCTCATAATTTCTCAAGGCCCAAGAGGCCTTTGCTTTTCTTTTAACTTGCTATGTGTGGTTAATGGGATACTTCATATGGCTTTGGGGATAGTGACATTGGGATACAGAGGCTAAATCTCCTTGTTGAGATTTTTGTTGATGTTGCATCCCCATCATGACTTTATGACACCATCTAGCAGTAAGTGTCTTGGCCAATAACAAGGCCAGTTGACACACTAGTGTGGATAGTGGAAGTTTCATGACACCTCACCCCTAAATGAAGAACTACAGGCAACCAATGGCTGCTGAGAGAGGAGAATCAGTCTTGGCTCCCTGAAAGGTTATCTTATCCCAAGCAGCCTTAAGTACGTGTACATAAGAGAACACTAAATGGACTAAGTAGGGTGTGTTTGTGTGAGTGTGTGTGTGTGTGTGTATGTGTGTGCATGTGTGTGAGCGTGTGTGTGTGTGTGTGTGTGTGTGTGTGTGTGTGTGTGTAACAATAATTAAAGAGTTGAAGGGGGAGAAGGAGGGGTGGAAATTATGTAAATACAATATTCATGTATGAACTTGTAAAAAAAATCAAAACAAATCCATCTCTTGCCTTCAGTCTAACTGTGGGTGCTTCAGAGATGAAGGGGGCCTTGTCTCGCCTTCTGTGTTGTTAGAGACAGCTAGGGAGAAGCCCACAGCTCTCTGCTCATCAGCTCTGTACTGAACATGAGACGGTATAATTTATTTCCCAAATCAGATTTCTAAAGGTGAAAGTGGCACTGAAGAGAGCTGGAAGGCATTGACCACCCCGCAGTGCCTGGAAACTGAGCTATTCAGGGAGCCACCCTCTGAGAGTGAGCCACCACAGGCCACGGGCTTCAGGACACTTTGATAAGTGGAGGAGACTCTGTCTCATTGATCTGGAGAAGGAATGTGGTATGGAGAAATGAAGGCAAATACAAAGTTTTAGTAGAGTGACATTCAGAAATGTGTGTGTGTGTGTGTGTTTGTGTGTGTGTGTGTATCTTTGTGTGTGTGTGTGTGTATGTTTGTGTGTATGTTTGTGTGTGTATGTTTGTGTGTGTGTGTGTTTGTGTGTGTTTGTGTGTGTGTATGTTTGTGTGTGTGTATGTTTGTGTGTGTGTATGTTTGTGTGTGTGTGTTTGTGTGTGTGTGTGTATGTTTGTGTGTGTGTGTGTGTTTGTGTGTGTGTATATTTGTGTGTGTTTATGTTTGTGTGTGTGTATGTTTGTGTGTGTGTGTATGTTTGTGTGTGTGTGTGTATGTTTGTGTGTGTGTGTGTGTATGTGTGTGTGTGTATGTTTGTGTGTGTGTGTTTGTACACACTGGGGGTGAGGTACCTTCTATTCTCAATTCTTCTTTTACTAGAAAAAATGATGGAGTAGATTTTAACTTTTACCTTTACCTCTCACAAACTCCATCTCCGTTGCTATTACATGGTGAGGAACGAATCTACCTCCCTGCCCCATTACTGGGCTCAGAAGGAATCAGTTATCTGTAGGCCGTTATATGGGACCCATACTGTTTTTGACATACACTCTGAGTGCCTCTCCTGTCAGCAGAGAAGACCAAACAGTGGAGGTGGTGGAGCCTTGGGCTGGGCATCTGAGATTGCAGGACCTAGTCCCTTTATGTCAGTAATGAAAGGCAGGTCTCTTTGGCACAGGAAGCACCTTTGCTGCAGGAATGGCTTGGTGGAACTTAATGTTGGCTTTAGTCAGGGAATGCAAAAGAAGAAGGATCTGTGACTTAAGATTGAAATGTCATTGGGATACCCAGGCTGATAGTGTGTAGCCGAGCTTTGGGGTCATCAGGTAGGATGTATTGTTTTTCCATTCCCCAAGAATGAGGGCACATGGTCTACCAGAAGCTATTTGGTCATCTCATGAGTGTATGTGACCCCTTTTGAGTTATTTGATGTACTCACTTAGGTGTTCCTAACTTGGAAATATAGACAGTATTAAGTACAATCCCTTTAGGTTTTGAAATCAAGCCTTTGATTAGTGTTCATGTAGCAAACATTTCAAGCATTAAAATATCCAAGTATCTTTCAATACGTGCCCTTGACATTTACTGATGTTTATAGCCTTTGTGTTTTCATGAAACATCTTATGTACATACAGGCAAATATATTCATACTCCTAGATTTTATTTTTATTTAAAATAAATATTTTAAGTTTTTGTTTTGAATCCATATATTTTGTCTCATTTTGTTTTAGGTGTGAATGTTTCTTTGCACATATGTATATGTGCTATGTGCATGCCTGATGCCTTTGGAGGTCAGAAGAGGCATCAGATGCCCTGGAACTGGAGTTAAAGGTGGTTGTGAGCCACCGCGTGGGTGCTGGGAACTGACCCAGATCCTCTGCAAGAGCAACAGCTCTTCTTAAGTGCTGAGCCATTTCTCCACCTTCTCTTCCTAGTTTTTAAGAACCGTCTATTTAGTATAAATGGATTGCCCTGATCCACCTCGTGTGTTTGTGTCCCGGACTCTGGAAAGAGCATCTTTCTTTTCTCATTGCCAAGGAATGTTCAGCAATTTGGGATGTGTTGGATTCCCTTGGCCAAGTCGCCACTGACTAGCAGTTTTCTCATCTATGTTTTTTTTTAAAATATTTATATTTATGTTTTTTTTGCCTTGGTATTTGCCTGGAACTGGGAAATGGAACTACAGACAGTTGTGAGCTGCCATGTGGGTGCTGGGAATCGAACCCCGGTCCTCTGGAAGAGCAGTCAGTGCTCTTACTGCTGAGCCATCTCTCCAGCCCTTCATCTATGGTTTTTATCAACAAAATTGTAAGGGCCAACTTGTTCATATATCATGTTGTTATCGGAGAGCGTATCTGTGGCCTGACTTAGAAATGGTTTTGTGTTGGTAACGCGGAGAGATTTTCCCAAGTTGCCTCTCACTAGCCCATGTGCAGCTTATGTGTAGCTGATGTCACCAGAAACCTTTTATCCTTGGCCAGTTGGGAGCAAATGGCATCTTGGTGTTTTTTTTTTTTTTTTTTTTTAATCTTTCTAGAAGTGTAAGTGAGGAGCTGTTCACACATGTAAGGGAATAACTCAATTTCATTTCAGTGTTTGCTTTTAGCAATTATTTTCAGAATTTGTAGGGAAGGGTGTGCTTTATTTTTATTTTTGATCTGTCTCAGATTCATATTTTTTTTTTTTGTGAAAGATTACTAGCAAAATGAAATAAAAACCAAAGATAAATAAAATAGAAGCCTCTTTTTTTTTTTTGGACTCAGCCTGATGGATACATCATTTCTCTGGCTGCTTACACTGAGCCTGGCTGGGGCTGGTACTAATGTTTTTTTTTTATATATATATCAAAATTTATATTTATTAAATTAAATAACATTTCACTAGAGACTGATTTCTCTATGCCATTTTATTCTAGTTCAGATTTTTAAATTTTTCAGTGACACACTAAATTTATTTTAGTGTTGTAATAATTTTTCCCTGGCCTGTTTTGGGTCCGGGAGATTTGTGCCTAGAGTTTGTAACCTGGCGTGTGCATAGCGGCTGCAGTTTGGAACCTGGTCTGCGTGCCCATGGCTTTTGTCTCTCAAAAAAAATAAATCACATGCTTATATTAACTTTATATTGTTGGCTGATGTCTTAAGCACATTGTTAGCTAGCTCTTTTATCTTAATTTAACCCATTTCTATTTATCTTCTCACCACGTGGCCACAGCCCGTGGCTCACCTGTTTCTCCTACATGCTGCTTCTTCGGGGACGGATGGCGACTGGCAGACTCCACCCTTCTTCCTACCTGGCTGCCTCTGATTCTCCACCCACTTCTATGGTGCTCTACACAGGCCAAACAGTTCTTTATTCACAGTATACAGAGAACATTCCTACCACATCTCCTCTTTTCTGTCTAATTAAAAAGGAAGGTTTCAACTTCTATATAGCAAAATTATAAACAACAGAACAGCTCTCAAGCAAGAATTATAGTCACAATATCCAGTCTATTTGAATTCACAAAATTAAAGAGAATATTTTATTATCTACCCTATCATTGTGAGTCTAAGGTTTTATATCTAATATACCTTTTAAACTAAAAAGAACTATACCTACAATTATTAAGCCTTCAACTACATCAAAGACCACAGAAGGATATAATATTATGCAAATACACAGGAAGTGCAAGCAACTTCCAAAGTCTAGAAAATGACAGAGATGACCCATGTCTGCCTGGACAGTCACCCAAAGTTCCTTTGTAACATTGGGGCATCTATCTTCAGCCTATAGGCCCAAAGTCTCTGGCAAACCTTTCAGTGATGCAGGAAATCTGACACAGTCCATCAGTTGCTTCTCCTTGTGTCCTGAAGAATGTGTGGCAATGTTTTCTGCAAAGCAGGAACCTGAAGGACCATCTCGGCTTGTTCTGCCAACGTTCAGAGGTCACTTTCCTATGGAACCTACATGTCCAGTTTATACAGCATACTATCAAACAGTCAATACCAGAACAGTTTCTTGTCCAGTGGCTAACTGTTGCCACAAAATAAATTCCACATGAAGTTTCTTCAATGCCCATCCTTTTCCTGAAATACATTGATGCTGCCAGGAACAGACCTGTCTCACTGTCCAGAAAAGTCTAAGTTCTTAAAATATCTTAAATGCCATATTCTGCATGTCTTCAGGGATGCCATCTGTTGTAATAAGTTTTCCCCAGCCTGTTTTGGGTCCGGGAGATCTGTACCTGGAGTTTGTAACCTGGTGCTCGCATGGCGGCTGCAGTTTGGAACCTGGTCTGCGCGCCCGCGGCTTTTGTCTCTCAAAAAAAAAAAAAAATCACACGCTTATATTAACTTTATATTGTTGGCCGATGTCTTAAGCACATTATTAGCTAGCTCTTTTATCTTAATTTAACCCATTTCTATTAATCTCACCACGTGGCCACAGCCCGTGGCTCACCTGTTTCTCCTACATGCTGCTGCTTCAGAGACAAATGGCAACTCGCTAATGTTTTCAAGTCAGATCGTTTTGAAGTACTGCTCACTTCCTTCTCTGGCCACCACACTCTTTGGCACGAGGGGAGACAATGCAATGATAGTTTCACTATATTAAAACATCTCTCATGGTGCCACGCTGATCTGGAAGGATGCTCTTCCTAAAGGTGGTGAGGTCGCTAACACCAGGCATGGTGACTCTGCCCACACTGGGAGAAGGTTGCCTGATTCATGGTTTTGCCTGGTTCTTGATGTTCACTGTAGACCTTGATCATAGCGACAGGGATGGCAGGCTGGGGGAATGGGAGGAGAAGATGACTGTGTATAACATTTTCCAGAGCTGGCTCCTAGCCTGGAACCTTGTCAGGATGCCCCGCCTACCACCGCCTCTTTGGAAAGTGATAAGACAATGTAAGGGCAGGTCAGACTCAAAGGCGCACCATCGCTGGGAGTCATCTCAGGCCATTGGATCCAGAGTGACGATCTTGTTTCCAGCTCACTGAGGGCAGTGGCTAGCTGACCGTTCTTGTCCTTCTCTACCCTCAGCTGGAAAACAGGCATGGACTTGGTCATTTTTTTCATGCTCTTGATTAAAATTGACTTTGTGTGAGGACTTCACTTTATCGTTTTAGCAGTTACAGCTCCTAGCAGATGTCCCTTTGTGGGATGACTTCAAGCCACTGTGTAGTCCGATGTCCTAGGGTTTGCTCTGTCAGGAGTGCATGCTGGGCTTCTGTGTGACACTCATTATATGAGATCATGCTAGACTTCTGTTGTAGTCAGGGTTTCTATTGTTGTGAAGAGACACCATGGCCACAGCAACCCTTCCAAAGGAAACATTTCATTGGGGCTGGCTTACAGTCCATCATCATCATGGTGGGAAGCATGGCAGCATACAGGCAGACATGGTGCTGGAGAAGGATCTGAGAATACTACATCCAGATCAGC
The DNA here is from genome assembly GCA_004025045.1 of Sigmodon hispidus. Taxonomy (NCBI): domain Eukaryota; kingdom Metazoa; phylum Chordata; class Mammalia; order Rodentia; family Cricetidae; genus Sigmodon; species Sigmodon hispidus. Next base: position 113,829 of record PVIH01003482.1, read on the forward strand.
AGCAGCAGAAAGAGAGTGACAGCGGGCCTGGCTTGAGCATTTGAAATCTCAAAGCCCACCCCAGTGACATACTTACTCCAACAAGGCCGCACCTTAATAGTACTCCCCATGGGCCTATGGGGTCCATTTTCATTTAAACCACCATACTGTCTGAATAACATGAACCCTTTCAGGATCATGTAAGTGACAAGAAGCCATGCTGTCATGTACTTGATAAAATGCTCTGCCTTCTTGGATAGCTGGCTCCCTTGTTGAAGCTCCAAGCACTGCCAAGAGGAGATTTTCCAACCTGGCGCCAGGGTTGTAGACTTTGGCCGCCACTGACTTCTGCCTCAGCTGAGACCTGATCTTGGCAGTTTACTTCATTCTCTTGAGCTGCGTCATTCATACCTCTCCTTTGCCTGTGAGGTGGGAGTGGGTCATGCCCATTGGTAATTTATTGGCAGGGAGAGTCAGGTTCAATGTTTGGTTAGTGGCACAGCAGGTCTGTGGTGATGTTTGCTACCTCCTAACCAGGATGGCCATTCATAACACTCAGGGATGTGCCTAGTCAGCAGCCAGGAAATACATCTGGCCACCTGCCTGCTTTCTCCACTCGAAGCTAAGGAATTGCTAAACTGTGAATGAAGCTTCTCTGGCCTGGCTTGTAGTTAGCAGCTGACACTGGAGGCAGATGCTGTGGGTTTGGGTCCCTGGCTCTGCCCTCACTGGCTCCTTGAACTGTCCTTCAACATTTCTGTGTGCAGCAGGGGAGGACTCTGCCTTGGGTTTGTGGGTGAGATTACATGAGTGTGCAGATGTGCAGTTCTTAGAGTAACTGAGTATATGCTATTCACCAGCATTCCTCATTTTCCCAAGTATGTTCAATGAGCAGATGTGTCAAGTTTTTCCATGGCCAACAGTGCTAGAAGTTGGCATATGAACCAGACATAATTACTCCCTGAGGAGACTCTGGGTTCATAGGTCTAGTGTAGAGCGGGTGGGCTTTTCTGTAGAGGGCTAGACAGTAAATAATTTAGATTTTACGGGTCATAATATCTCTGCCACAACTTCATGATCCCACTGTTTTCTCATGAACATCATTGCAATGGATATAAATGTGTTTCAATTTATTTGATTTATTTATGAAACAACTGTGTTTCAATAAAACTTTATAAAAACAGTTGGTAGCTTAGAGGATGTCTGTGAACTGTCACTTGTACACATGCTCCCAGTAGGAAGATATGGCAACTAAGAAGTTACTCTATTACAAATTGGGCTAAGTGCTGAGAGGAAACAGACAGTGAAAGGTCTGTGAGAAGGAAGAGTCAAGGAACAGATGACATTGAAGCCACATGGTGAAGCAGAGACAGCTGGGAAGAGAGAGTATGCCAAACAGAGTTCACCTCTGAGGGATGGAGCCATGGCCTATATGGTTCCGCCAAGGGTCTCACATCCCAATCTGCTTTTGTATGCTTTGAAGCTGTGGTATATGTGCTTCAGCTTGCTTTGGATAAAATATACGTTTTTGCTCTATGTAATCCAACTCCAATCCCCCCCCCCCCCGCCAGACCTATTATGGAGAGATGAGCAGTATAGATTAAGACATTTTGTTCTGCATACTTTTAGCTAATTAATACATCCTCGCTCTCTGGTTTCCTTGCTTTGTTACATTGTTTGTAGTATCTCTGCAGACATTTAGAAGTTGGAGGGATAGGATTGCACCTTATTTTATTATTTGATGTTAACTTCTTAGAATTCAGTTTTCTTTGTGCCTTTTAAAATTTAACATAATTTTATTACTTGGGGTACAGGCTTTGAAACAATTTTTCTCTTAATAACATCTCATGCTCTGTTTCTGCCAGCCACGGTGGTTCATTTTCTTCAAGCAGGTTGCAGTGACCTGTAAAGGTTTTGTTTATTTTGTTTTACTGTTGTGTATGGTTTTGTGCTAGTACGGATGTCTACGCCATGCTTGTGCCTGGCTCCCAAGGCAGCCAGAGCAGGAAGTTGAATGCCCTGGGGTTAGAGTGACAAAACCTTCCTGTGGATGCTGGGAGTCAAACCCTGGTCCTCCAAGAGAGCAGCCAACACTCTCAATCATTAACCCATCTCTCCATTCCCTGATGAATATTTTGTTTAAGAGGACTGAGCTGTTTCCTGTTCAGGGGGTGCTTCTGACATAGGGGTGCTCCTGAACCACATCCATGTCTAGCCTAATGGAGGAAGGAGCTCAGTGAGCTCAGATTCAGTGAATCTGAAATCAAGAAATCAGATTCTCAAAAAATCTGCTGGAGAGTGATTGAGATAGACAACCTGCATCGTCCACAATCTGGCACACACCAGCATGCACATGAATTGCACTCAAGAGCCCTTGTCTGTTTCTGTCTCTCCCTCCCTCCCTCTCTCTTCCCTCCTCCCTCTCTCTTCCCCTCCTCTCTTCCTCTTTCTCCTTCCTTTTCCTCCTCTCTCTCTCTCTCTCTCTCTCTCTCTCTCTCTCTCTCTCTCTCTCTCTCCTTTTCTTCTTTCCTACTGGGAAGAATAATTGTCCTCACCTCACTGAATTGTTGTAAGAATGAAAATTTATAAAATGTGCATACAGTGACCACAGTCAATGCTGCTCTGCTTTCCTCTTACCTGTTGTTATTACTGAGTACTCATGAGGCACCAGGTCCCTTATTCCTCCTGAGCCGTTTTGGGGGCTCTTGACTCACTTCATAAACTTGGCCTGCATCCTGTCCCTGGGCTGTGTGATGTCCTTTGTCATCAGAAATCCAGGATTACAGTCCTTTTGAATGTTCCATTGTCCTATGGACATCTAATTGATAGAGAAACTTTTTGAACATAAATCTAGAGTTTTACCAGCAACATTCACCACCCCATCATCTTTTAATTCACTCTCTATAATCAGTGCCTTCTTCTGTATGAATTTAGATGTAATCTTTGGCCCTCCCTGGGTCTACTTTCTACTTTGTACAAGACTGAAAGAGAGGCAGCCTATCCTGGGATGCAGGTAAATGAGCTGCCCCCGGGAGATCCAGGGCAAGGCCATTTATTTCTCTGGCAATAAGGACTTTCACTTCCAAGGACCCTTCTGGCCTCAGTGTTTTTGCTTCTGACTCGCATGGATTACAGCAGTGTGCTTGCCATTTCTTATAGACCTTGACCTTATCATGATGTTGCTCTAATTATTTCCTTCTCTCAGGCAACCACCCTCTCCTGGAGGATTCAAACTTGCTTTCCTTATAAATTGCTTTTAAAAAAATATTTTAAAGAAGTTCCTTTCTGTGCCATTCTATGCATTCATGATTCATCTTTCAGGAGTCTTGTGTGTTGGAAGGAAGCACCCTCGGTAGTCTCTAGAGGTGCCTTGAAAAGCTAACATTACAGTATTGTTGGAACTTGTCCCAGCTTAGATTCTATTTTTAATAAAATTCTTTGTATTGTTTTTCAAAAGGCCCCCACTTTCTTTCACTGACTGAAGTAAGACCTTTGTTTCTTCTGCTTCACATCCTGTGATTTTCCCACAAGGACTGGTTCTTTGTTCGGTATCTGCTCAAACAGCATTTATGTTTTCAGGATCTCCAATTGCCGTTCGTGTTATTCTGCTGGTTCTCGAAAAAGGCGGCCAAGATTTGTGTCTACACTGCCCTTCATGGCTGATCTAGTACTAATAACCCTCCCTTATGTCTCACCTCTCTGTTGCCCTTTGGAATAGTCAGGGTGGACGCTGGCACCAGGACCACTGGGCTCCAAAGAGAGGTGAAGGGTCAGAACTCAAAGACAAATAAATACTGGTAAGAAAAGGCAGGCAGCAGTGAAGGACATGTACACTTAGCTCACTGGTGCAGAGGATGAGCTTACTAAACGCCTATTAAACTTATAAAATGTGAATGCTAACGTAATATGTCTTCATAGTAAAAAGTTAAGAGTTAAAAAGATAAAAAGAAAAAGTCTTGGGACTGGAGAGATGGTTCAGTGGTTAAGAGCAGTTATTACCCTTGCAGAGGACCCAGGTTCGGTTTCCAGCAGTCAGACAGTGGTTCACAACCATCTGTAACTTCAGTCCCAGGGATGATCGGGTATTCTCTTCTGTCCTGTGTGAGCACTAGGCACACAAGTAGTGCGCATGTGTACATGCAGGTGAAACATGAATACACGTAAAATAAATCTTTAAAAAAAATAAAAGGCCCCGCCCCACGACCTTCTCATCCCTTAGTTCTACTCTCTGGCAGTTATTATTGATATTATCTTGAGTGCTAGCCAGGTGCAGTAGTATGCACTCATAACCCCAACTGCTCTTGAGGCTGAGGCAGGAGGATGACTTGAGCCCAGGAGTTGAGCTTTACCTAGGACAATGTAGGTAGAGCCTGTCTCAAAAACAAACAAAAAATCCACAAACAAAATAAAAAAAAAAAAACCTAAGCCAAAAGCAAGTAATTTTTCAAGTATTATGGAAATTTTCACTAAATTGCAGACATTGAATACAGTGGCTCAGTGGCTTTGTTCACCTTGTGCTTCAGATATAGCAGGTATATAGCAGGTACAAACGGGGCAGTTGTGTATTGCCTGAATAAATGACATTTCCAGGGTTGTCTTATGTATGCTGTTACTATACTGTGTTTTACTTATAATTTGTCTTGTATAGTTTTGCATAGCAGTACCTAAAAAGAAATTTTACTTTAAAAAATTATCTACAGAGAAGTGTTTTTGTTTAGTTGGTAAAGCATTTCTCTTGCATGCAGGAGGTTATGAGTTCATTTCCTGTACCATAAAAATAAAAATACTGACATGGCATTCTGTTATATAGGTTACCATAATTATTTAATCACCTTGTAGTACTTCTATTTTTGTTTTCTTGTTACAACTCTTGCTGCAAAGACTGTTTGAGACACCGCCTGCTGATTGTCCCTTTAATATCTACTTACTATGTCTAGTGTAAGAGAAATTTTTTACTGGTCAGCAGTGGTTAGGTAATGTCCATTTATGCCTTGTAGACTCCCTTGCAGCTACATGGCACTAAGGCTGAGATTCTCCATCAGAGAGTTTATAAGCAAAAGTATCCATTTTAGTTCTTAAGAGCCTCCTTACAAAGAGAGCCATCTCTCCATTTCCTTCTTTGGTGGGACAGAGGTCATTTGGTGGCAAGAGCTGGAATAATCATTTTGGTTCCAAAACTGCAAACTGACTATTGCTCACAACAAAGTGACAAGATATGAGGATCCTGCATCCACAGCACTTCAGGGCTGCTGCACCAGAGCATGTATGTGAAAGATACAAGTGAATTTTTATTTTGTGAGGTCACAATATGATTTGGGTCTTTGTCACATTCTCTGCATCTACCTGTATTACTATATCTATATAATAAATTAAAGTAGAATTATAGGATTCACGGACATGGTCATTTAAATTCTCAATTGCTACTACCTAATTAAACCTTTAAGCACTCGTTATCATTACTGTCATTGTGTAGTAAGATAGTTGCCATCATGTCCATTATCACTATATCATGGATGCATTTACATTTAATGGATATAACCCCCAAATCTGTTGACGATGTACAAAAATTCATGTTACCACAAGAAAATGCTAGGATGTAAAAGCAAGTGCTTAGTTCCAAATGTCAATATCTGTTATATTCTGTATCCATGGAAACCAATTCCTGTGTGTCTATAAAGGGAATAGGAGAATGGGGAAGTAGTGGAGTATATTGAAAGAATATATAGACCTGTGTCCAAACTATCATTCTCATGTCCAAATTAGACATCCCTAACCACCCCTGTCTGTGCCATCCACTTGACCATCAATTTGGCCTACAGATACTGTGGGCCTACTATGTGCTCATTACTAAGAATATGGTCTTGGGAAGGCCATATAGTCTTTGCTGCCATATTATATAGATGTTAGGGACCAAATGCAATTGATTACATAAATAGTAATTGTCACATATGGGAGAGACAGTATGTTTGGAGAGATATGGAGAAGGTGTATTAGTTTCTTCCTGCTATAAAAAATATGACCCTAGTGTCTAGAGATGGCTTAGTAAGCAAGCTGTGCAAGTGTGAGGCCCTGCATTCTGATCCTAGCATCTAAGTAAAAAGACAAATGTGGTAGCTTGTGTCTGTAACTCCAGTGCTGGGGGTTGAAGAAGAGATAGGGGCATCATTAGGGTTTACTTGCTGCCGGCTCCAGATTCAGAGAGAAACCCTGCTCCAAGGGAATACAGTGGAGGGGGATAGAGTGTGACACCTAGTGTCCTGCTCTGGCCTCCATATGCTTGCAAAGAAGTATATACACCTGTACACACGTGCATGAATATCACACACACACACACATAGACACACAGATATAGACATAGACACATAGACACACACACACACTCAGAGAATCAAACATAGACACACACATACACACACAGACACATAGGCATAGACACATAGACACACACACTCAGATAGTCAAACATAGACACACACACAGACACACACACACAGACACATACACACACAGACATAGACACACACACACACACACACACTCAGATAGTCAAACACAGACACATACACACATACACAGACACATAGGCATAGACACATAGACATACACACTCAGATAGTAAACACAGACAGACACACACACACAGACACACTGACATAGACTTGGACATATAGACACACACACACTCAGTCAAACGGACACACACACACACCCCTACCTTAAATTAGTAGCTAAGAAAGAGCAGCCTTATTTCTTTCAGTGCGTGGCCAGGTAGCACCCTCTCCTGAGGATCCAGGGTGTGTCTGCTTCCTGCATTTGGGAATTTATGTGGACTGCTTGTGTTTCTTGACTCATGAGCCCTTCTGTCTCCAAGGCCAGAAGTTTAGTGGTTTCAATGTCTCTGAGCTCTGTGTTCACATCACCTATCTTCACTCCCTCTGACCTATGGGGACACTGAGCATCCTGCCAAGTCCATCTACCAACTAGAGAATTCAGAGCAAAGTTCCTGTATCAAAGATCCTTCATTTAGTCATATCTGCAAAGTCCCCTTTGCCATGCATGGTGACATCATGGTGGAATCCAGGGATAGGAAGTGGACATCTAGGGAGGGATGTCATTCTGCCAGCCAAAGCATTGGTTCCACAGAGAGGGGCTGCCCTGTGAAGAATTCTCCCAAGAGCTGGCCTCACAAGGTACAGGGGGAAGCGAGTAGGGAAGACCTTGGGTGAGTGGAGGCTGAAAGGTAGCCGCTGGTTTAGGCAGGGTACTCAGGAGAATGAATGACAAGAGAAATCAGAGTTTTGTGTTTAAAAAGAATACTTCAGGGGCTGGAGAGATGGCTCAGAGGTTAAGAGCACTGACTGTTCTTCCAGAGGACCTGAGTTCAATTCCCAGCATCCACATGGTGGCTCACAACCATCTATAATCAAACTGGTGCCCTCTTCTGTATACTGTGTACTAAATAAATAAATAAATAAATATGTATTTTAAAAAGAACAATTCCCAGCAACCACATAGTGGCTCACAACCATCTATAATGAAATCTGGTGCCCTCTTCTGTATACTGTGTACTAAATAAATAAATAAATAAATAAATAAGTATTTTAAAAAGAACACTTCTCCTGCTTGGTTATGGGTGGCCGAAGAGGATGGTGGAGGTTGTGGAGGAGAAGTGATGGTGTGGATGAAAGATCCTGCAGCCTTGTCTGGCTATAGCTGAAAAAGAGGTTCATGGGGTGGAAAGATGAAGGAGTTTGTCATGAATGGGATGATGCTGCAGCAGAGTTGGGTATGATCTGGAGGCTCCAGCCTGAGTCCTTATGAGGGCAGGGCCATTTACCCAGTGAGAAAATAACAGAGCAGTGAGATAGTTGAAGGCGGGTGGGTAGGCACGTGGAAATGCTTGCATTAATGCAGCATGGAGCCTGAAGGGACTATTGCAGGATGCAGACAGAGTTAGACATGGTGGGTTTGCAGCTGCCGTCTGAGCCATGCCGTGGCTTCTGCTAGGATCCTGGAGAGAGAGACAGGGGAGAGGCCTCAGGCCACCTCTGGGAAAGGCCAGCTGTCTACAAGTGCCCCTTCTGGGGAGCTTACTGTGTTTGTAGCTTCTCTGGGTGATGCGGGAGTGAAATCCAGGAGCTGTTTTTGTTGTTGTTGTTGTTGTTGTTGTTGCCTTTTTTGTTTTGTTTTGTTTTTCTTTTGAGTGCCGAGGTTGAGTTTAAGGTCCTTGCAAATGCTGGGTGCAATATAAAGGTGAGAAAGTACAGTCCCTACAGATAGGAATCATCAAACATACAATGTCAGTGTCTAAGGCTGTTATATTATCTTATGGCTTATACAATCCACATTTACTATCTTTTAAAAAATGCCAATTATGTAGTAATGACTGGTTTATTGTTATGTGTGTGAGGGGTTATGTGTGCCACAGTGCACGGATGGAAATCCCAGGACAATGTTTCTGAAGTCAGTTATCTACTTCTAGCCTCTACTTGGGTCCTGGGGCTTAAACTTAGTCACCAGACTTGCAAGTCAGTGCTTATCTGCTGAGGCCTCTTCTGCTGGCCCCACATTGACTTTATTATAGTTCTGAAATCCAAAGCAGGTCCCACTGGCTCAATGCCCAGTTGGTAAAGGGCTGCACACACCCCCGGCCCCAGACAGGGTTCTTTGTGCAGTCCTGGAACTTGATCTCTGGACTAGGCGGGCCTTGAACTCACAGAGATCTATCTGTCTCTGCCTCTGGAGTGCTGGGATTAAAGGCATTCACCACCGCTGCCAAGCTTGAGGGCTACATTCTTGTTGATGGGTTCAGAGGAGACTCCTCTTGAAGCATTTCCACAGCAGAGGCTGGAGCATGCCTTGGCTTTGTCCCTCCCAGCCACAGCTCCTGAAATTGTTACCCAGCATTGCTGAACTCTGCCTTCTTCAGGCTCCCGCTTTGAAGGACAGTTGTGAGCATCCTGAGCCCACTGGATAGTCCAGAGCAATCCTCATCCAAATACTTTTAAAAAAGATTTTATTTATTTGTTTTGTGTATCGGAGTCTTCTATCTGCATGCATGCCCTTATGGCAGAAGAGGGTATCAGAGTCCACTTTAGATGTGCTTGTGAGCCACCATGTGGTTCCTGGGAATCAAACTCAGAACCTCTGGAAAAGCAGCTAGTGTTCTTAATTGCTGAGCCATCTCTGCAGCCCCCCCTCCCAGATGTGTGAATTAATACCATCTCAGCTTTCTTTTGCCATGTGAAGTAATGTCTATTAACTAGTTTGGAGTATTAAAACAAGAGTGTCCTTGGTGGACTGTTATTCTACATATAAATACACAGCATGGGCTGCTGAATGTTTTGGTAAATTCTGGATGGAGTTTACCACGCTGAACCCATAAGACTATAATGGAGCTAAATTCTTACTGCCTAGTGTTGTATGTGAGAGATTTTTTTACCTTCCTGGGGAGGCATACTTTTTTCTTTTTTAAGTGTGTGTCTGTCTATGTGTGTGTTTCTTTCTTTTCCCAGAACTCTGAGAACCAGTGAATTTTTTCTTGAGGTTTTAAACTAGAGTGTGGGTGAGGAGTTCCACCTGGAGCAAGTAGGGTTCAGAAGCAACTGCATCTGAGGGAAGGGTGGAGACTCAGCTGCAGCCCCAGAGATCTCTGTGTGACCTGAGACAGCTCAACAGGTTGGAGGATGTCCTCTCTGCAGTGAGACTGGTCAGCCTCCTCTCTCAACAGTTACTGCTTCTGTAGCTCTGCAGAGGCCCCCTATGAACCTTGTAAGTTTCGCCTTTCTCAGGCATGTGAAGTTGTCTACCCATGAACTTCCTGAACCTCTTCACTGTCTTCTGGAAAGGAATTTTAACTTGGAGGACGCTGTTACATTACACTATCTGAAGCAATGCCATCGTTGTAACAGGATAGAGTGACCTATAACTCGGTGTGACATGCTCCGCATCTTTGTGGTAACAGGTAGAAATAAGTCTATTGCTAGTTGTATGAAGAGCAGTACTATTAATGCAGAGCACAAAACACTTGGTAATGAAAATAAACAGCTAAGTGTTGCATTATGTATTTACTGTGCTTTGGGCTATTTTAGAATGCATTCCATTTATAAAAAGCTTGCAGTAGTGCACAATGTAATGTCAGAAACAGCCTCACATGGCTCCTGCTTATGTATCTCCTTAATTTTATTTGTTTGTTTTTACATGTATGCACATGTGCTTGAGTGAGCTTATGTGCTACATGTGGGTGCAGGAGTCTGTGGAGACCAGAAGAGGGCATCAGACATCTGGAACTAGAGTTGTAGATGATTGTGAGCTGCTATGGGGGTGCTGGGAACTGAACCTGGGTCCTCTGCAAGAGCAATAGATGTTCCTAATCAGCGAGCCATCCCTGCAACTGTGCCGTCTCGTTCTCACCGTTTTTTCTTGCAATTGATTTCATCTTCTGTTTCCTTTGGCATGCCACAGGAAGCAATAAGAGTTGTTCCATATATATGTGCATATATGCAACACACTTCCTGTAGCAGAGGTAGGTGGTATGTTGTGCTTTTCAGATTGGTGTGTGCATTTTCTATGTGCATTAATGACAAAATGACCTAAATGACACATTTCTCAGAACATGTCCTCATGGTTAAGAGATGCATGACTAGCTGTAGATGTAAAAATGTAAGCAAAATAGCTCAGTGAACCCACACACCCGCCACTCAGCTTCGACAACATGGCCTTATCACCTTCTGTGGACTCTTCCTTTACCAGTCTTAGGGCTGACTCTTCTGATTCTTATGTGTTTCCGTGGAAACAGTTCAAAGATGTTAATTGAGCTCTGAAGGAGACAGAAGGGGAGGCAATGGCAAGGCAATAGAATGGCTGATGGGAGGTTGAGGGATGCCAAAGGATGCTGAGCTTATGGGTGCAGTGCAGCTGGAGAGAGACACTTAGATCACAGAAGCATCTTCAGTGTTTACAACAGAGAGGCACATACACTTATGAACAGCCAGTTAAGAAGAAGTTCTTCACTGTTGGTGTAAGGTTTTTTTTTTTTTTTTTTTTTTTTTTCTGTTTAGCTAGAGAAGGGTAAAGGAGATTCTCAAGAAAAGTTGGAAATAATTGTTGTTGGGTAGGGAGCAATTGATGTTGGAATGCAGGATATTTTTTTTCCTCCCTCTCTCCCTTTCTTCCTGTGTGACAGGGTTTCTCTGCGTCATCCTGGTTGTCCTGAAACTTCCTTTGTAGACCAGGCTGGCCTCAAACTCAGAGTCCATCTACCTCTTCCTCCTGAGTGCAGGGACTCAGGACTTGTGCCACTGTCCGCAGCTTGAATGCAGTGTATCTGTAAGGCCTCCAGAACTGGGTGAATGTAGTCAGTGTGGTTCTTGGACCTTTCTTTCCTCTTAGTGCTACCCGTGTGTCTGGGTGTATATTCAGAAAAAGATGGAGAATTTGGGTCACAATAGATTCCTGCTTTGCTGGGTGGGAAGTTCAATGGGTAGACTATGATGATTCTTCCGTCTGTGTGAGTGGACACTATGTCATCTCAGGGTCTCTCTGTTCTCAATACAAATCTTTATTCTTACTTGCAACCTCCCTTTCCACAAATGGCAGAATTGGTGCAAAGATGGATAAGAATTAACTAGCAAAGATCACGGACTAACTTTCCTATGTTGCCTTCTTTTCATAAAGAGCTAATGAGACCTTGGTCTAACTGCTTTGTTGTACATAACTACCTGTTATCTTATATTTATCCTGATCTCTCTGTCATGTATTCTAATTTTTCTTTAAAAAATGGGTACTTAATACCCATCATTTACATTAATTTGTGATTTAGAAATAACTTTATTAAAAAGTTAGAAGGTTTTGGTCTGTACCATGAAATCTTGCCATAATTTGATCTGTTATTTCAAAAGTTCATCTGTAGAATGAAGCTGTGTTACTGTGGAGACACTGCTTCTTGGACTCATAACACTGAAGGAAATGTACTGAACCTGGCTCACGTTTGAGCTTCGAGTCCTCTCTCAAATGGCGGGTAAAGGAGTCCAGAGTGGTATCACAGCATAGAGAGAGATGAACATCATAGGAAGCAAGCCTGGGGAGGAAGAGCTTGCCATATCTTTACTCAGTTGGCTCGGGTTCTAGTTGTTTTCTATTTAAAGTGTGCTTTGTGGCAAGTAGCCATTTTGACTGGATCTCAGTCTACTTTATGGTCATGTCTTTCTGGAGAAGGCAATGATAATTACATGAGGTAAGAATATACAGCATCCGAAGGCTAAAGAGATAGTTTAATGCTTATGAATACTTAATTGCTTTTTGCAGAGGACCTGGATTTGGCCCAGCACCAACATGGTGGCTCACAGCCATCTTTAATTCCAGTCCTAGAGAATCTTATACCTTCTGGTACCAGGCACACACAGAGTACACTTACACACGTGCAGGAAAAACCTTCATACACATACAACATTAGGAATCATTTAAAGATTTATGTGTGCGTGTGTGCGTGTGTGTGCATGCAGGTGCCTATGGAATCCAGGATAGGTAATCAGATCCCTTGGAGCGGGAGTTTCAGGTGATCATGAGTCATCTGACTTGATGTGAAGTCCCAAACTCAGATCCTATGCAAGAGCAGTGTACACTCTTAATTAATAAGTCACCCCCCCAGGCCCAGTAGCATTACTTTTTAAAAATAAAACACCCAGCTTTCTGTTCTGTTTCCCAAATCCTTGTGTCCCTGTGAACTATGAGTCTTCCATGATAGCCTCAGAAGTAGAAGGCTGCAGATGATGAGGGGCCAGCATCAGCAAGGGATTCTGATACTACCCATTGCCCCTTCTCCATGCATGGGCTCTATACTCACAGACCAGTTAAATGCAGGTCAGAGGCAGTTGAGCATCTCAGCTGTACTGAGCACTAAGACTTTAACCTCCAAACAGTGCAGGGTACCAACAGTTTATATAGTGCTTGTATTATACCAGGTATTATAACTAATGTAGGAGAAAAGGACACATTGTAGGATGTGCACAGGTTATAAGCAATGACTATACCAGTGGTTCTCAATCTGTGGGTCACGACTCCTTCCTCAGTGGTCACATATCAGATCTGTACATTACAATGCACAGCAGTAGCAAAATTACAGTCATGAAGTAGCAAACAATAATTTTATAGTTGGGGTCACCTCATGAGGGACTGTATTAGGGGGCCACAGCATTAGGAAGGTTGAGGACCACTGATAATACCATTTTGAAAAGGAACTGAGTGTCTTTCCAGCGCGCCTGGAGCCAGCTCTCCAATGATGGCTGTACCTGACTGGAGTTAGCTTTTCTTATTTACAGTCAACCCACTCAGATCTTAGGGAGAAATGACCATCCATCATCTGTGGCTAGCCCCGTGGGGGGTGAGGGCTTCATCATTGCTTTGATGGATAGGCTCTGACAACATCTGGATTACAATTGAGCCTGACTCCTTGATTCAGTGTTTGGAAATGTATTAGAATGGCTTGCAGGTCCAGCCAGTCTAGCAGTGGCTATTTACCTCTGAAAGGTCCATCATGTGGCTGCTCAGTCAACGAGGCTGGGTGTCTCAGCTGATCATCAGTAGGTGCTGGAATCCCAAAGAAGTCAGCTCTAATGTGAAGGAATGGACTTGTCAGGGCGAGCAAGAGCCAGCAGGCACAGAGGGCAAGCCTCCTCCTTCCATGTCCTTTATACAGGCTGCCCGCAGAAGGTGTGGCCCAGGTTAAAGGTCCAGCTTCCCATCTCAAAAGAGCCACATTAAAGGTGGATCTTCCCACTGCAAATGACTTAAGAAAAAACATCCCTCACAAGTGTCCCTAACCTCTTGGGTTTTAAATTAATTTCAGATGTAGGCAACTGAGACTGGCCACCACCAATAGTTGTTAGTTCTTCTGGGCTTCGTGAAGCTAAACTGCACCGTCTGTTGCACACGGGGCACAGGAGGGGCTTTCCTTGCTGTGCTGGCTTAGCAATCTGATGTATCCGACAGCTGTCAGGTTTTGCACTGGATCCTTTCATTGTCTGTAACATTGTCTGGACATAATGCCTTCTCAGTAAGACCTTCCCCAAATACTCTATGTAAAGGAATTGTCCTTTACGGCTCTCATACCAGCATCTCCATCGTCCCAGCCCATCTCATAACTTATTTCTCTTCACTGCGTTCCTCATCTCCAAGTGTGTTGTCTACTAGACTTGTTTTATGGTTCAGGCTGTCTTCATGTATGGAAATGGGGACCCCCATGAGAGCAGGCATGTGTGTCTCTTTTGTTACCGTTCTCATTAAAGCCTGGACTTAGAGTCTAGTGCCTGGGTCAACAGGTGTGCAGTATAGCCTTACCAGAATAAAGCAATTGACTTCGAAAGTGGTCCTGTCTTCCAGGCACTCTTCTGTTTCTGACCGTTGCAGCAGCTGTCATGAATGTTTTATTCAAAAGATCATTTTCTCATTTACATACCTATCTCAGATATCCCCTCCTAATGGCAGGTGACTGGAACCACACAGTGCAGGGTGGGGGCCAACATCTAAGTTGGGTGTGAATTTCAGTGATGGCATGGTTAGCCAGTCTTCTGGTTCACTCTCACCATTGCACATCCTCGTCCCCATATGTTGTTGACAAGGGATGCTTGTTTTAGGAGTGGACCAGCTCACATCACCTCATTTCCTCATCTATTTTTTATGCCACAAAACTTCTGTTATGTTTTCTTGTAGGGCACCAATGCCTCTGCTCTGGAAAAAGACATTGGTCCAGAGCAGTTTCCGATCAATGAACACTACTTCGGATTGGTCAATGTAAGTATTTATTGTTTCTAATAATTTAGGGTATTGGATATAACCCTGCTGACTTTTTTGTTTCTGCTTTGTGAGACAAAATCTAGCTATGTAGCTCTGTTGGTCCCAAACTCATTATGTAGACCTGACTGGCTTTGCACCCCCAGTGATCTCACTGTCTCTGCTTGAGCACTGGGATTACAGGCTTATGTACCGTACCCAATTCTCCGGGGCTATTACCATCATTACTCACTTTTAAATAACTGTGTGCTTTAGTGAGTAGTAGAGGCAAATACTGGAGACGGGCATTTTAATCTACTATTTAAAAATGTACTGAGAGTTGTTCCCAGCACAGGACTTTCTACATTATTGATTGAATTCACAGCCCTATCCTTTCCTGCACGCCTTGAGGGATTTCCTTTGTATACTTTTGTTAGCATTCATGGCCAAACCTGCTTTGATTTGTTTTTCCTCTCTTACAGCATGAACTTTTCAGTCCTTGTTTTGGTATAGGCCAATACAACTGACCTGTACTTGGCTGATAATATAGCTTATATTAGAGATATGTAATAAGTAAGATCTCCACTTGAGGCGGGGTGAGCTGTCACTCAAGAACCAAGAGTCATTTGTCTCAGAATTACTTGGCAGCATTGTTGTGTGACAAAGCTTCTCCTAGGAGGTACAGCACACATCTACTCACCCCAGACAGGGAGCTCACGACTGATCTATTTACAGATATCATCGAAGTCTAGTTTGGGGAGCGAATGGCTTTCATTGGGGTTACTTAGGCGGAGTGTCCTTTTCAGGTGACTCTGGTCTAACCCTTCTCCAGGTGGCTCTACTGCTTTCTGCTTCTCTAGGCAGCTGTCTAGTCTCAGAGTCTCCTTTGTAGCTTAGCTCTGCATACTCTGACAGGGAGGGGCCTAGTGAATTTAGTCAGTTTTAGGGACTTGCTGAAATATTTTGAGTTGGTTACTTTCCTTCCTAAAGTGTGTCCCTGAAGGATGTGGTGTTTCAGTCGTGGAAGAAATTGTTTTACTACACTGATTTCTTTTGTGCTAGGGAGCAGCCTCATACCTGGCTCTACTTATGCTCTCCTTCCTTGGTAAGGTGGTAAATCAGGTGTTAAGGTAGTATTGCCTAGGTGTTAAGGTAGTATTGCCTAGGTGTTAGGGGGGTATTGTCTAGGTGTTAAGGTAGTATTTCCTAGGTGTTAAGAGGGTATTGCCTAGGTGTTAAGGGAGTATTGCCTAGGTGTTAAGGGGGCATTGCCTAGATGTTAAGGGAGTATTGCCTAGATGTTAAGGGGGTATTGCCCATCACTGGTGGGATTTCTGCTTCACTGTATCCTCTTTATAGAAGTTTTAGGTGATAAGGGTATTAGTTCACAGATACATGGATTTCTATAGCAGATGCTCTGCCAGTCTGCCAGTTTCCTGCTGTGAAGTGTGCTTGTAGAAGTTGGACACATTCCTTGCAAGAAAGTGTTGCTTTGAATATAAAGGAAAGAGCTACATTTTTATTCTCCTTGTACTGCTAACTAGTGGTGTGAACTGTGGCAAGGAACTTGGCCTTTCCGGCCCTCCATTTCCACAGTAGTAGGGTTGCAATGGTTTCTCCCTCTAGAGCTGCACTGAGGGATGAATAGGAACCCCATGAGAGGCCCTGCTGGAGGCTTGGGCTTGTAGACACTTGGAAAAATACTCCTTTTATTTCCTCAGAGTTAATCACTAGTTCAGGCTAGTTGTAACTGAAGGGTGTCTGAATAAAAGATACTGAGAAGCAGAGCAAAGACTGGACAGAGAGTATGCAAGGCCCTGGGAAGACAAATAGAGAGTGTTTATTATATTGGCAAAACCCAGTCTTCTAATTTTAATGCAGTTTATTTCAGCCACTGTGCAGGGTCATTTACTTAACTCTGAAGAAAGTTATTCGATCTATGGGAGTTTTTCCTTGACTAAGGAAAATACAAATTCATACAGTGGAGAATTATGGCTATCACCTAGCTAGTAGCAGAGTTATGAAAGCTGTATCTATTAATAGCTTCATTTATGATTCCTTGTCTGGTAATTTATGGATGTGCCAGCCTCTGTATGAAGGAGTTTGTCACCTGTTACATGTTTGTGTCAAGGAACATTAAAATATACAGGAACTGAAGATGTCCGCACCAAAAGGTCATTCAGAAGAGACACCAAGCTCCATTTGACCTTATGCTAAACTAGGTGTACCCCTAACACTCCGTTGCTTTGGAATCTGGGCTATGAATCTTGTTATGTCTTTGGAATTTCTTCCTGTTCATTTGCTGAGTGGGAATATCTGTAAAGCACAGGTCTCAGCTAGGTCCTCCCACAGAGTTAGGACTGCAGCCACTTAGAGACCAGTGGGTAATGACTTTCCCTAGGCGGTCACAGTGTCTGTGACTTGGAGAGAGATAGTGTGTTGCTGTGTGGGCCCTAATCTGATCATGGAGGACCAGGAACTTGTGTGATACCATATTTGGACAATCACCACCTCGGAAGGAACACGAGGCAGGGTAATTTAGAAGGCATGGGGTAGGAAGATGGGAGGGGGCCCTATGGAGATACTTTCTGCTCCTTTGTTGGAAATAGTGAAACTTTGCACACTCTGGAGCAGCAGCCACTGCAGTCCTACAGAGAAAAATAAGCTCTATTTCTGAAGGTTTCTGTTAAGCAGGTGGTTCTCAACTCCTTAAATAATCCTCCCCACAATTGTGTGTGTGTGCATGTATATATTTGTATACACATATGCATACACATAAAAATATACATACATATCTTCCACTGAGCTACATTACTGCTCCCCTCAGATTTTCCTTTTTTGTGGTTGTTGTTTCATTTTCATGCTCATGGGACTTTGGTTTGGTTTGTTTTGAGACAGGATCTCCCTCTATAGCTCAGGATAGTCTTGACCTCATTACAAGTACAGTTTGGCTTCTAATTTGCAATGATCTTCTTTCCGCAGCTTCCTAAGAGCTGGGATCACGAATGTGCATCACCATCACCACACATGCCGTCCCAGGAGCTTTTTATATAGCTTGTCCCTGGCCTTAGCCAGATGCTTTTCCGAGTCCCCATGCTACATATAGGCTTTTCCTCTTACCTCTTTTTCTCTTTCTTTCTCTTCTTTCCCTCCCTTCGTTCTCTCTCTCTCTCTCTCTCTCTCTCTCTCTCTCTCTCTCTCCCTTTCTCCCTTTCTTATTCTTTCTTTCCCTTTCTTCCCCTCCCCACACACCCCAAGACAGGGTTTCCTCTGTGTAACAGCCCTGGTTGTCATGGAACTTGCTGTGTAGACCAGACTGGCCTTGTACTTGTAGAGATCCACCTGCCTCTGCCTCCCAGTGCTGGGATTAAAGCTGTGCATCACCACCACCCAGCTTTTTGTCTCTTTTCCTATGCACTAGATTTCATTAGATTCCTAGTCAGAGTGCTCATTATAAGTTAGACTTTGACAAATCAGAAAAGCACTAGAATTAGTCTTATCTGTGGGCAATGCATTCTAGGACCCTCAATGGATGCCTAAAACTGAATAGTGCCAAACTCCATATAGACTATGTTTTCCTATATGTATACACTGATGATAAAGTTTAATATATATGTTAGGCACAAGAGATCAAATAATGTTCTAATAAAATAGAACAATTACAGTAAAATGTCAGTATTAGTTTGTTTCTTACTACTAGGTTGGGGCATTGTTGAGTAATGCAAAGGTTAATTGTGATTCCCAGGATATGTACTAAGGGGATAGTGGGCAGGTAACACATATGTTGTGGATGATTCACATTCTGGGCAGGATGGTATAGGATGGGGTGAGATTTCATTTCACTGCTCAGAATGGGATACAATAGGAAATTAATAGATAATTTCTTTCTGTAATTTTCCATATAATGTCACAGACTGTGCTGACTCTCCCCCCCCCAATGAAAGCATGACGAAGAAAACCACAGCTAAGGGGGGTGGGGGCATGGGGGTGTATGACTTTGTACCATAGTGGTTCTCAACCTGTGGGTTGCCATCCTCTGAGAGGAGGGTCAAACAACTCTTTCCCAGGGGTAACCCCAAACCATCAGAAAGCATAGATTTTTACATTATGATTCATAACAGTAGCAAAATTACAGTCATAAAGTAGCAATGACTTTATGGTTAGGGGTCAGCACAACTCGAGGGACTGTATTAAGTGTCGCAGCTTGAGAACTGCTGTTTTGTTCCTGTCCTTGTGGATTAGATGCACTGGTACTAATCTGGCATGATGGGCGTCGATATGGGATGTAGGGATTGGCAGGTTCCTGGGTCTTGGCATCTCCCTCTCCTCCCCTGCTCAGAGGTGTCTTATCCCCCTGACAATGATTCTCGACGCCCTCTTGTGCTTTGGCAGTTTGGAAACACATGCTACTGTAACTCCGTGCTGCAAGCGTTATACTTCTGCCGGCCATTCCGGGAGAATGTATTGGCATACAAGGCCCAGCAAAAAAAGAAGGAAAATCTGTTGACGTGCCTGGCAGACCTTTTCCACAGCATTGCCACACAGAAGAAAAAGGTTGGCGTCATCCCACCAAAGAAGTTTATTTCAAGGCTGAGGAAAGAGAACGGTGAGTGGTGTGGCCCTCGTGGGGTTAAGGCTCCCAAGGAAGGAAAAGGCAGTGGCTCTGGGTGCTTCCCAAGGGAGAGCTCATTTCGGTCCTTTAAAGGGGGAGTGCGGATGGTTCACCATGGACTGGGGACACGGCTCACTGGCTGAGAGCAATCACTGCTCAGCCTTCAGAGGACTTGTGTTTGGTTACCAGGGCCCATGTTGGTGGCTTATAGCCATTGGCAACTCCGGTTTCAGGGGATCTGATACCCTACACATTACATATACTTACATAGACCCCCCTCCCATGCACACATAAATAACAGTGGAGATAAATCAGAGAGAGAGAGAGAGAGAGAGAGAGAGAGAGATTGATCACTGGGAGTTCCAGGCTACTTAGAGCTATATGGGTAGACACTGTTGCAAAAAATAAATAAGTAAGTAAGTGAATAAATAAATAATAAAAAATTTAATTAATTAAAATAGCCCTAGCTGACCTGGAACTCATTCTGTAGACTAGGCTGGCCTTGAACTCACAGAGATCCTCCTGCCTTTGCCTGCTTAGTTCTGGGACTGAACTAAGTGTGTGCCCACCACCATCCATGAGAAGACATTTTTTTTCCTCATTATACAGGAAACAGAAAATATAATAGAAATTTAAAAATTGAGATTTAGCATCTTATTTAGAATGATTTTTTTTTCTGTTCTTCCTTTTTTTTTTTTTTTATAAACACATTCTGGGAAGGATCATTGTAAGAGAAAAAAAACTGAGCAGGGCTGATTTTTGACTGCTGTATTCCTAGGGCTAAATATGTTTAATCACTGAGCAGAGCAGTCCTGTCTTATTAACTGTGATTAAAGTAAGCACATGTTACCTAATCAGAGGCTCTGGTGTGTTAAAAATAACATGAGTGTTATAGTTTGAATGACATGTGCCCTGTTGGCTTGTGTTCTCAGTCTCTGGCTGTTCATTCTCAGCTGGTGGCATTATTTGGGGAGGTCACAGAAACCACAGGAGCTGGGACTTAGCTATGATGCTATGAAAGAGACACCTGGCTTCTATCCCTCCTTCGTTCTGTGCTTCCTTTACTCTATGAGATGGCCGGCTTCTGCCACACTCCATTGCTGGGATGATGCTCTGCTCAGAGTCTGGAGTGGATCCACTAAGGGTGGAGCCCTCTGAAACTGTGAGACGAAGCAAATCCATCAGCCTCTGAGTGTATTCAGTTAGGTGTTTTGTCAGAGTCATGAAGTGAGTAAAAACAAAAGTCTATGGTAAGCCTTCCAGTTGGTATCTTTTATTGTTTTTGAAGGGAAATGATGATAGAAATATGTTGTGCATTCCAGAAGTTTTACATTGTTAATTTTTCTGACTATGGGAATATTTGACATGGCAACTTGTATCTGCCCCAGATGCCACCTTACTCCAATACTTTTATACAGTTACTCTTGTTTAATTTGATGGTTATCTTTAGATGTTGTAATGTTTTATGTATGCTAAAATAGAGAAGGAAGCCAGCCTTCCCAGTGTAGTTGTGCATGTGATTAGTCATAGGGGCATCCAGCTGTTTGCTTGTCCTGACAGCCAGCACAGCAGTAGGCTTGGGGTGTTTGAGTTTGCTCACATATGCTCTACATTTCTCTTTTATCTTTTATATAAGATCCTTCCAGGCTTGCCTTAGGTTTAATATGACAGTCAGGAAGAGAATCTAGTTGCTATAGCAAAATGACTCAATGACATTAGTCACTGGTGGTCACATCATTTTCAGAATTGGCATTCAGGGACTCAGTAGATAGAGTACTTTCTAGCAAGTGAGAGTTGCAGAGTTCAGATCTCCAGCACTCCCATGAGAAGGTGGGCAGGTGTAGTAGCCAGCCTGCAATTCCAATAGATGGAGGTGGAGGCTAGAGACAGAGGATGGTTAGAGCAAGCTGGCTAGCCAGCCAAATGAGTGAGTGTCAGAGTTAGCCAGGGCACCTTTCCTAACGGGGAGAGTGGAACATGACTAAAGAGATGCCAGCGTCAACCTCTGCCCTTTTCATAATCACGCACAAGTGTATACCTGCTCTCACATGTGTGCCCCACCCCCAGCACATTCACTGCATGCATACATGCAAAAACAAATGAATATTATCAGGGTTTTTGTCTAGTAATTTGGCTTCTTTTCTAGAATGATCAAATGTTGATTCATTATTCTAGGTGACAGTAAGAAAATGGGGGATTAGTGTTTGGTGGGTAATAGGAAATAGAAAGGAGTGATTTTTTGGGAAGTTACTCATTGTAATTGGGTAATAGAGATGGAATATATACCACACCCATCCACTCTTGCCATATAAATTTTGAAGCATGGCATGGAACGCTAACCCTGTCTGTCTACTCTCCAGGATGCAGAGTGACATCATGACCTTCTCCTTTTCAGATCTCTTTGACAACTACATGCAGCAGGACGCGCACGAATTTTTAAATTATTTGCTAAACACTATTGCGGACATCCTGCAGGAAGAGAAGAAACAGGAGAAGCAAAATGGGAAGTTAAAAAATGGCAACATGAATGAACCTGCCGAGAGTAATAAACCGGAACTCACCTGGGTCCATGAGATCTTTCAGGGAACACTCACCAATGAAACCCGATGCTTGAACTGTGAAACTGTGAGTCTAGTGTGTGTGTGTGTGTGTGTAAAACAATGTTCATCTTTCTTGTGTATGTGTGTTGAGGTATCATGTACTTACCATTGCCTTCAGTACACGTGGGCCATAATGTCTGTTATGCCTCTAAATTGTAAGTGCGAACTGTTGGAAGTGTGGGTTCATTATGCTGCCTCAGCTGAGGAAAAAAAAAATGTTTCACATGGGAGGATCAGAGTGATGAAGACAGTGTCCACTCTATGGACAGATTATAGGGCTGAACATTGAAGTATTGACCTAGACTGTGACCCACTTAATAAGGTTCTCTCATGAAGTGGTCAAGGGTGATGCAGAGACCTGACTTCTGGGAGTCTACTGTGGTGCAGCCTAGGAGTAAAAAGACTGACTCCAACTTGTACCTAGTCGTGGCTAGGTGAGAGGCCCCTTAGTGTTTCTTTGGGAGTTGGGTATCATGTTTGCTTTGTTGCATCTGGGATATGGAAGGCCCTTAAAGTTAGTTGGATTTAAGGACATCCTTTCTAGAGAGTGACTCAGAGTGACATATTTGCTTGTTAAATTTAATCTAAACTTTGCGAGTGCCTTCATTTTTAGCTAGGTAAAAGCCAGCTGCTTGAGTTTCCATGCTGGCCCTGATTCTCAAAGACTTTCCCAACCTTGCTGCCTATGTTGTTCTGTCCCTTTCTGTCCGAGCTCGTTTCATCTGTAAGTCAGAGATGATGTGCACATGTTATCTCATTGGTGAGTGGGAAGAGTGGTTCCAATGATGTCTGTTAAACACAGAGCCGCGCTTGACACACGGCAGACTATGTAATAAATGTCACCTGTCATTTATTCTAACTGCTAAACTCACAGAAAATCTGTGGCTCTTCAGAGTTTCCTGATTCAGACAGGTCTGTCTGAATATGCATTTTTCTGGAGAAGAGAGATAAATAACTTTTAACAGAATCTGCTAAGGGTCCCTTGTCATGGTCTGCCCAGATGCTGTTAAGGGTGCCATCCATCACTGGGTGATTTAAACTAGGGCTTAACCTTTTTCTCCTTGTAACTTCTTTTAGCCCAAGAAATTTTTATGTGACTGGTTTATAAAGTAAATATATAAATGAAACATTTATAACAACTATAAATTTATTTTATGACACTTCTTTGGGGTTCATATAATTTTATCATTTATTAAAGATGAAAGCATGTTTGTGTTCTAATGAAATAGATTTACTTGTTTATTTTCACACAAAGACTTTACTAGTGACCGACTCTTTGTTGCTGGGGAATGTAGAACACCTTCAGTATTTTTCAAAGGTGATCAATATTTTGATTTTATAATCATCAGTGCTGAGAACACTGCTTCACATAAACACAAAGGAACAAAATGGCAGAAATATATTTAGGACTATTTCATAAAGTGTTGGAAATTCAATCCTAATCCTAAGGCAAAATTAATTTAGCATTTTTAAAATTTTTTGCTTTGGAAAGATATATATTTTTTATGTGTATGTGTGTAAGCCTGTATGAATCTATGTGTACCACATTCATGTAGATACCCTTAGAGGATAGAACGGGGTATTGGATCCCCAGGAACTGGAGTTATAGGTGGTTGTGAGCTGCTCTATGCAGGAGTTGGGACAGAAATCCAGGTTTTGAACAAGAACAGTCTGTGTTCAGAACATACTACACTTTTAACCACCAAGCTATCTCTCCAGTCCCCAGTTAACAATGTTTAAAAGAAGCTCAAGTCAGCAACTTTAAAAAAAATATTTGATTTTTAAATTCAAACATTCTAACACAATCCAAACATATACTAACTGAATGCTTACATGCTGAGGAATGATTGCAGAAAAATATAAAGAAGGCTTTGTTGTCTATAATTCAACCACTTTTTTTTTTTTATAAGAGCAAAAAACTTTGTGCAATATATAAACACTGCAGTTCCTAAAACACAATAGTCTCAGATCTGAGCCCACATGTTTTTGGGCAATATTTGTTGCTAGTGGTGAGATGCCTGCACAGTGCTAAGTGAGTATGCTGCATATTCAGAACCAAGACTGAAGTGAAATCTCAGGGCCATATAGGAGACAGTCATCAGAAACACTTCAGGTTTATTGTGTGTTTGATTTTGCTTAATTTTGGTCATTGTATGTTCAAAAACTTTTCATTGCTAAATTTTCTGCAGCTTCCACATTTAGTTATGTGAACCCGCGCGGGGTCACAATCCATAGGTTAAAAATTGAATGCTTGAAGAGTAGTAGAGGTTTACTCCTCAAGGTTCTGGAGGCTGGAAGGTTGAGGTCAGGAGGCCAGCTTGACTGGGTTCTGACAAAGGCTCCTCTGGTGGATACAGAAAGCAAGCTCTCTCATCCACATGTGTAACCAAAATTTGTAATTCCACATAGCATAGCTTTCCTGGGTAGAAAGTGAACGACGGTATTGGGGGGCGTGGTCACAACAGCGCTTTGTGATTCTTAAACAGCTAAGAACCGTAGACCCACACTTAAGCATCAGAGAAGGCTTCACATCTTTGACAATCCTTTTGATGTCCCTCCCAACACTACTCAAATCAAGATCTTGACCCTTTCTTCGTAGAGATGGTTAGAAAACATAGATAAGTCAAAAGAAGACTAAAATTACAAGTATTCTTTCCATCCGGAGATGAAAAATTTATAACATTTTCTTAAAAATGAGTGATTATATTCGTCTAGAGAACAGAAGTACAAATGTAACCAACCAAGTATTTTGGCACAAACCTATTTATCTGGAGTTCTACCTCCCGTCCTCCCCCGTTCTGTCTCTTTATATTTTTTCTTTTCAGTAAAGTTCAAGTCGATGCAAAAATAGAGAAAAATGCAATGTATTGTGTTTGCGTGTGTGTGTGTGTGTGTGTGTGTGTGTGAGAGAGAGAGAGAGAGAGAGAGAGAGAGAGAGAGAGAGAGAGAGAGAGAGAGGGGAGGGGGGAAAGGAGGAGGAGGGGGAGGGGGAGGGAGAAGGGGAGGGAGAGACCTAGGATTGATGACTGTTAACTCTTTGGCTCATGGCTATTTTCTCTCTATCCACACCTCTCTTCTCTCAACTTGGTTTATTTTTAAGCAAGTTCCAGATATCTTTTTGCTTGTAATTGATTTATTATCTGTATCTATCATTCAAAGTAAGTCTTTTTTAAAGCATAATACTGTTTTCTACACCTAAAAATAATTTCACCGTTATTTATTCAGTGTTGAAGTCTGTCTGATTATGTCCTGTTTTTGAAGCAGTGGGTTAATTATATTTTTAATTTCCATTTTGTGTGTGAGTGTTGGTGTGTGGGTGAGTGTGTTGGAGGGGCCAGTGCATGTGACTGCACATGCGTGGTGGAGGCATAAACTATGTTAGAACCATCTTTCACCACCTTCTCACCTTATTTGTTAAGGAAAGGTCTCTTAGTCAAGCCCAGAGTTCACTGATTCAGCTGGTCTCTGGAGCTAGCTTGCCTTGGGGATCCCCTTTCTCTTGTTTTTCAAGGTAGGAATTACAAGAGGGCTACCATGCTCACTCAGCATTTAAGTGGGTTCTGGGAATCCAAACTCCGAGTCCTCCTGCTTACACAGCAAGTGATTAACCACTGAGCCATCTCCCCAGTCCAAACACTGGTTAATTGATGATCCATATAGCAGTATGTGTGTTAATCTATAATTTATCCCCACCCTCTTTGCCCTCTTGTAATTAATTTATTTTGAGGAATCAGGTTGCTTGTCCTGTAGTATTTTCTACATTTTGAAAACATCTTTGTGGTACTATTCACCTAATTAAGAAAATTTAATTACGTGTGTGTGTGTCTCTCTCTCTGTGTGTGTGTGTGTGTGTAGTAGCCTTTATCACCCCCTTTAAGCTGTCTCACCAACCCTTCATTTATCTAACCTTTACAATAAATGCCAACAATTACCTAGTAGATCTGTTCCTGAAAAGACCCTAAAAGACTTTTACCTGTGTG